>JAMGYR010000035.1:0-220121 GCA_025531575.1 Pichia sp. PH4023
TCGTTTTCCAGCAGCGCTCTCACAAAAGGGGCCTCTTGATTTTGGCATTTTCCACAAAAGGGTGTTTCGCTAACAAAACTTTTTCACAAGAGACCCCTTTTGCCATACTGGAGCGAGAATTCCCATATTAGTAGCTCCTGTTGTTGTTTTATCCTTTAACGATTACAAAAGCAGCTCTGCTGCGATCGACACAAATGCATATATTTTTCAAACTTTTTTCAGGGTATTTTTCAGCTTCTAACATAGAAAAGATTAGAACGATGGATTTTTATGGTACTTGCCAGACCTTAGATACTTCCTCTTGCTTCGAGTCGATGCTAAACGATTAATTAGTTGTTTCGTACATATAACGATACAAGCACTGGCGTTGTTCATTCATACGTAGTCGTTCCTAATGATCAAAGTTGTTTCAAACTCCGAATCAAATAATCCTCTTGAAAAATCTGATAAATAGTCGACTGATCTTCAAGTTAGGGAACCTATTTCTGATTCACTGATGTAAAACACATGTCTTTCAAGTCCATTACGATATACTATGGAGTGTATTTTGAACTACTACCACTTGATCACTTTGATACCATTGGGTAGTGTGCAGATAACTTCTCTCTTGGATACAGTATACAATCATAAACTATATTTCATTGAACATTCACTTGATTCAATTGGCAAGAATTGACATTTACCTATCAATTGCTAGTGGTTGTGCTCAAAGCTTTAACAGGGCAGTTGTTCAAACTGGTGCCACAAGAACTTCTAGGACAATTCTCCTGACCCCCTGGCTCCCGTTCCTGCTGTCCAGCATTATCACAACAACAGACGGCCATCTAACTGCCACATCACTGTCACTGCTGTTACTGCTATCACTCCCTAATAGTCAGGAAGAACTGTTTATTCGATGAGCCGTCTGATCCAAACAAAGAGACGGCTTCTGCCGCAGCTCTGTTCACCCCAAACGCACTCTCAGGATGGTCGCAGCATGTTTAATTGTACTGTATGCTGTTGTTTCTAGTGTATACTGCAAACTAGTCAAATCTCCACACGAATAGGAAAGCAGATCAACATACCGTTAGACATCAAGAAGTGGGAAAAACGTCCAGAATTTTCTCTCCAGCAAGCTCGCCGACACGATCTTAATCACAAAAGGGTCCTTCTCCAGCAACTCTCTCACAAGAGGGTCCTCTTGATTTTGGCATTTTCCACAAAAGGGTATTTTGCTAACAAACGTTTTTCACAAGAAACCCCTCTTGCCATACTGGAGCGAAAATTCCCATAATAGTAAGTGCTTTCTGGTTAAATCTCTATTGCCTTATGAGACGTGTTTCAATAGCTTCCACCAATTGATTAACTCAGCAATACTCATTTTTAGGAGTTAATAAGCTTAATGTTACTTTAAACGGCGATCAAAAACTATACATCTCTTTTTTTAAAGTTTTATATAGTAAGGAAAATATTGTTTTCTTCAAATAATGACAATATCAACTTCGAAACACTTTGGAATAAGGCTTTTGAGCTAAATCTTTTCAGTTAGTGCTACGAAATAATTTTTTCCGCACGGTACAAGGAGAGTTGAAAGAGCCAGATGTTCAATCAATTATCCAATTTCTTCAATGTAACATCCCGAGAAGTCTTGACATCATTCAGCACATCTTCCTTATACCACTTACTGATTTTTCTAGTTAATGGTCCCATACTCCCTGATCCTATAACTAAACCGTCAATTTGCTTTACAGGAACTTGGGATGCAAAAGTACCAGTGCAGAATGCTTCATCAGCAGTATAGACATCTGTCATTGTAAAATTCATCTCTTTAACAACAATGCCATTCTCTCTGCTAATATCAAGCACCTTTTGTCTTGTAATGCCGTGCATCTGGTTATCCTTCGTAGGAGCCCATAATTCACCTTTTCGAATAATAAAGAAGTTGGTGGCATTGCAAGTTTTTACAAATCCGGAATGATCTAACATTAATGCGCCGTCTGCTCCAGCACTTTCTGCCGCTAGACATGCCATTATATCCGTAGCTTTGGAAAGGTGATTCCACATCTCATCTTTTGTATCTGGAGAGCCTCTTCTAACCCACGAGGTAACCAATTTAATACCGTTTTCGTAAGATTCCTTAGTAACTTTCTTATACTCAGGTATAATGGTGATAAGAGACTTGCCAATGTTGACCTTTCTAGACTGATAAGGAGTACTCTTCAGGCCCCTGGTACATATCAGACGCACATGAACATCTTCACTTTCATTCATTCCTGGATTCGCATCGATGGTTTCATATATAAGTTCCAGCAACTCCTTTTTACTTATCCCTAAATCAATCCATAAAGCGTAGGCAGTTTGGAACAGTCTTTCAAAATGCTCATACGCATACTGCACATTACCCTTAATAACTCTCAGTCCTTCCCAAATTCCATCACCCACAAGAAAGGAAGAGTCAAACACTGATACCTTTGCTTCGTTCCGCGAAAAAAGCTCAAACTTAAGGCTTACTCCGTCACGAATGCCAATTTTAATGCTTTCGTTCCTTGGATCGTCAACAAAAGAATGATCTCCGTTAAGCAACTCTTTAGTCATAACAAGTATTCTACTGCTTGAAATCTTTACCTTGGGATTAAGCGAATCACATCCGAAATCAATTAAAAATCATAGTATGCATGTAGCAGAGTTCGATCAAAAGTCAGAAAACAAATGGCATTTTATAGCAAAGCCTTCAGATAGGTGAAGCATAGCGCCTTTTGCACGAAAACATAAACGAAACTTTCTGCAAGAACGCGTCTCGGCACTGCGCGCCGAGTAGCGAGATTCGATAAGCCCGTAGGCCATGCATTACCCCAAACGGTTTGAATTATGCGTCGCACCAGATCTAAATTTGATATTTAGATACCGGTCTACATTTGCTTTATCAACCCCGGAGTAGCTTTTAGATTCTTCGTGCAAACTTTTAAAATGTAGATAAAAAGGATGACTTTCCATGGTTAAGCAAAGTTTCTTTTCAGTCTATAGATTCATAATTACTCATACTTTTCTCGTTCATCGTTAAACAATTTCACAACAAAACGCAAATGTCCGATAGTGAAAAAATGCTTGTTGAGAAATTGAACGAGTTGCAAGTCGAGCTATCTGAAGTAGATAGCTCGAAACTTTTCGAAACAAAAGAGGAAGAAACCACTTTGCTACATGAAATGGAAACAAATCCAGTAATAAAAAGAAAGGTCTTATGGAAAATTGACCTATTCATTTGTACCAATTTGTTTTTGATTGCTTTTTTAGAGTTTTTGGATAAGAATGCACTAGGAATTGCAGCTGTTTACTCCCTGAAAACAGATTGCAATTTGGTTGGTAACCAGTATTCCACAGTCGCTTCAGTTTTTTACTTCGGCTATATTCTAGGGGAGTTTGCTTGCTTTTTTCTACTTTCAAAAGTAAGAATAGGAAAATTTGTTTCTCTCTCACTTGGGTTATGGGGAATTTTATTAATGTGTATGGCTGCCTGCAATAGCTTTGGCTCTTTGGTTGCTGTCAGATTTTTGTTGGGTATATTTGAAGCTGCCATTCTTCCATCGTTTATTATTATCAGTAGTATCTGGTGGACAAAATCTGAGCAACCATTGAGAAGTACACTTTACTTTAATACTTTGGCAGGTATTCTTGGTGGAATTTTTGGCCATTGCATAGGTTTAATAAATGGGAAATTGGCTACCTGGAAGTACATTTTTTTGATTTATGGGGCGGTCACAGTTTTCTATTCCATTATTTTGGTTGTTATTTTACCTGACAACATTGAGACTGCATGGTTCTTAAACAAGAGGGAAAAACAGATCGCCTTTTTGAGAGTCGTGGAGAATCAAAGCGCTAGTACTCATGGAAATAAAATAAAAATTAGCCATGTTTGGGAAGGTTTGATAGACCCAAAATATTGGGTTGTGGTGGCATTCATCATATGTCAAGCTATAACTAATGCTGGCATCACCAATTTTAACCCATTAATTATCAGAGGTTTTGGTTTCTCGGCCTTAAAAACCACTTTGATGGGCACTCCTCAGGCAGCTGTTGCTATGGGCGGCGGCATTATAGTGACTGCATTATGCATGTGGATCCAAAACATCAGATGTCTTCTGTGGTTTTTAAGCTCGCTACCAGCTCTAATGGGCTCAATTATGGTAAACAAGATCAACTCGCATCAGAATAGAAGTGCTGCCCTTGCTGGAGTTTACTTGATGGGATTCTACAATGTGCCATGGTGTTTAATGCTTGCGCTCACGTCATCTAATAATACTGGATCAACCAAAAAAGCTTTTATGTCGGTTTCGGTGGCGGTTTGGTATGCAGTAGGTAATATCATTGGTCCATATTTCTTCAAAGATTCTGAAGCTCCATATTATCCAATGGGTATTCATGCAATGGAGGCTTCTTTTTGTATCATGGCATTCACTGGCTTCTTGTATTATGTTTGTGTCAAATATGAAAACAAACAAAAGGAGCGCCAAGCGGAAAATTGCGACTTTATTGCCAATTCCCAAATTCAAGATCAGTCAGATAAGGAAAATGTATATTTCAAATATGTCTACTAATGTAGTCATTTTGGCTTGATAGTTTATTAGTTAGTATCAGCTTTTTTAAGACGTCTATTTACTGGAGAAGTTATATACATTTGCGCTTATGTTGAGCATTTTAATTATTATTTGATCCTCATTTTTGTTCAAGATATAGTCGAAAGCTTTTTGCATTACAAATTATTAAAAGATACTGGCATATAACTTAGTCTTTACTTTGAACCAAGTAGAACGGACCTGCGTCTACAATATTCAAGAGATAGTCCAGAATAAATTTTTTCCTTTGGTCATCATCATCGATACTGAACGTCTCGCTGATAAGAGCTCCATCCTGAATTAATGGGTTTAAGTTATCAGAGTCGGTGAGATGCTCTAAAGTGTACACCGCTGCTGCTTTAAATATCTCAACATTGGGCATTTCAGAGGTTGAATCTCTTGTAAGATGTTTGATAATATATTGAATCTTTTCAATATAACCTTTTGTAGCACCAAACTCGGCATCTAATATCCAAGATGCAAATAAGAAAGTTATTGCCACTGTTAGAATATTTGCAGATATAAACCAGAAATCTATTAAATTGTTGGAATGAATTTGTTCAAAGACAATATCAATAAATGATTTTGAGCCATTCAAACAAACTTTAGATGATGATATTGTTATATTGGGAAATGAAGGGGAAGGTCTAGATAAAACCAAAGAGTAAATGTCATAGTTCAATTTTAGAGTTCCATAAACCCAGTCGTTTTGTCCAATGTAAAGATCCATTACTGATTCTAACCATAGATCTAGCTCTTCTCTAAGGCGACTAGCAGATTTATAAACACTTTCCACCGCCAACGTCTTATTTCTTCCACGAGCAATGTAGACACTTTCAAGAATGTCTCCAGCTATTGTACGTACCTTAGCCAATAAATACATAGGCTGAAAACAAAGATTTTCGTAACAGGGGAAACTCAAATCAGAATCAGTACTAATCGTATCAAATGTTTCAGTAAATCTTGGGAGTTCTGCATCTATAGCATAGCTACGTATACTCAAGGTTCTGCCCGTTTGAAGAGCGACCTGCCTTTCTAGAATGAAACATGTCCACCATAATCTATTTCGCATCTCTAACTCAAATGGTTTTAATTTCCATCTTGGATTATTCCTATGAAGACCGAGTTGAATGCACAAAGAGGTTGCATGGCGTGTCAGAATCCAAAGGTTTTCATTCACATTCTGATTTTTGAAACATAAACACCATATTACCAACAATAAAATATTTCCTATCGATTTAATGTTGATTGTGGATACCACATCATCCAAATATTTGAAGGCCATAAGAAAGTATTCTTTTGAAGTGTTGACATCGTTCATTTCAACATATTGCTGTTTTTCTGCTGCAAATTCAGAAGAAATAGACAAAATCATGAATATGGTATACTTGTCACCGATGGATATTTGTCCTGATCGCTGATATAACATATTAATTGAGTTTGCAATATGATTGACATCCACAATCGGATAAAAAATTTGCACATGCTCTATATATATCTGATAAAGATATTTTGTAATCTTCTTCCTAGGTAAAGAAACCACGGGTATGTTATCTATCTCCAAGCTGGATACTTTCGGATTTAACTTGTCAAGAGTGTTTAATTTATTATTGTGGTGCAACAGGTTGAGTACATTAATTTGTTTGAGAAAAATTTTTGTGAAAGCGACACCACTTGCGGTTCCAATATAATCACTGTTTGTTGCTGAAAGTGTTCCCACTTCAACCGCTAAAAGTTCTTCCATGGATTTGTTAAAGGCAGAGTGCCGTTTATTCTTATTTTCGTGTTCATCCTGATGATCAGAAGTGGTAAATTCTATAAGTTTTTTTTGCATATCATCAACTTTTTCCTGCAAACTTCTTACAGTCGAAAATCCATAAGAAACCATGTCGCAAATGTCGCAAATCTCATCTTTTGCCTTACATCGATCACATGCTGGAAGAGTCATATCACATTTAACTCTTTTTATTCTGCATCTGCTGCATGATTTTATTTTCTCCGGTGGCAATATTGGTAAGCCTGTTTCCATTATGTAGACTTATTTAATGGTGGAGTTTCCTTAGTTCATGCTGGGTGAGAGTACCCTTTTTCACACTAACATAGCCGAACTAAATTACCCTATTATATATCAACCTGCTAATAACATGTTGTCCTGTGCGCTTTTCTGTGCAACAATTAAGTTCTCTGAAAATTACATACGCGTGACTTCTTCTGCAGGACAAGATCCCAGTGCGCATCTAAACACATTCTCGTCCTTCTAGCCTGGCCGATGGTACGGACTGCTACTTATTTAGTGACTCTCACCCGATAAATATAACTGCTGCCAGCAATAGAAATAAAAGAAAACGGTGGGAAAGCAAAACTTTAACGGGGTAGACAACTCTAATTAACCTCCAGACAAATCCATATGGAGCTGGGATATAAATGGCCGTGCTAGTTGTCGAATAAACTATGAGCATCTAGTCTTGCTAAAGTTTGAAAATTTTATTGATGCTGTGACACCCAAAACAATACTATAATAGAAATTAGCCGATGTCAATCGAAGCAAAAAATGATTTGCTAATATTTTAAACTTACTGCACTTCCGACTGCCCGCTTCAACCTTCATTTTTGACTTGATTCGTTATCACACCAAAACGGGCTTTTGATGCTTTCATTAAGCGTAACCTTAATTTGATTTTCAACGCTGCTCAACTGACAGGATTCCTGTATTTGACAGAATCACTTGCGCAACATGGCAGAACACAGCCTGTCGAAATCCACAAAAACCTTTTCCCTGTAGGTGTCGTGAACGAAATGTTGGTATCGGCAACCAAGGCGTTCATGTCTGCCGCAGGGAAACACGATTAGAAGCAGGACTCGTGTTTGTACTGGTACTTGCCCCTCAACTGGTCGTGGCATCTCTCGACACCCACAACATGGATGTAAGCGTTGAGGTCTGCAATATCCTGGATGTACTCGTCCTTGAGCTGCTTGTACAAGTTTGAGATGAGCTGCGGGGTGAAAACAAACCCGTTGACCATCACAGAGCCGTTGGCGAGTCTCCTGGTCACGGTGTCGCTGTAGTTGTTCCGCTTCTTGAGAATGGTTGCGTACACAGCATTGAAGTTCTCCAGCGGTTGGTATCTCCTCTCTCCTTCGAACGCCTTGAAAAACTCCCTTGGAACCCGTCTGCCGTTGGTATGCATGAGCGGGTACTTGATGAACAGCACTGCCGCATATAGTCACAGCATAGATCTACAATAATCATATTTCCAATGTTATATTTCCGAGACAAACTTTTCAGGGACTTACCAGGGTTGGGCAGAGAGCTATCTCTTGTTCTAAATAATTCTATTCCATTAATTCATGCATCAATCAAAAGCTCACGTGTCTAGCACTAAAACTGGTCATTCATACGTATCTGTTCCTAATGATCAACATAGTCACGTTCTGTATCAGACAATCCTTTTGAACCAGACGGATGAATGGTCGGCTGATCTTCAGGTTAGGGAACCTATTTCTGATTCACTGATTGAAAACACATGTCTTTACAGTTCCACTTGACCAGTAAAATATACCATGGATCGAATTCTGAACTGTTACCACTTGATCACTTCGGTCGTCGGATAGTGTGCTGATAACTTTTCTCTTGCATATACTATTCAATCACAAAGTATACTTCAATCTTCTCATTGAGCATTCACTCGATTCAATTGGCATAATTTTACATATCTATTGGCTGCATCAGTCGACTTTAAGTATACGACTCTCTTTGCAAGTGTACGTGTTTAAGTTTAACGAATCAACTGCATAGATTGCTATCATAAGAACTTCTAGGACAATTTTCTTGAACCCCTGGCGCCCGTTCCTGCTGTCCAGTATTATCACAACAACAGACAGCCATCTGGCTGCCACATCACTGTCACTGCTGTTACTGCTGGCCTCCTAATAGTCAGGATGAATCGCTTATTTGATGGGCTGTCTGATCCAAACAAAGAGACAGCTCCCTGGCCGCAGCTTTTTTCACACCACGCGCACTCTCATGTCTGCAATGGCACGTTCACTTATACTGTAGGTTGTATGTTGTGATTTGTGCTGGTCCGAATGGAGCACAATCCACTCATACCCTGAACGACATACCGTCAGAGGAAAAAACGGAAAAAACGTGAAAAATTTCCTTTCCGGCGAACTCGCCGACCCGTTTTTTCCCTACACCAATTACGATAGGCTGCTTCGCTATCAAAATTTCACGTTGGACCCCTCTTGCCATATTGGACCGAGAATTCTCATATTGGTAGTAAAGCAGAAGAGCTTGATTTAGTTTGATTACTAATTGAAAGAGTGTTACATATCTGCAAATCTGATATTTTCTCCATTTCATTTAAAATGGAATCTTAGGATCCAAATATTCTAATATGAAGAAATTTCAATCAAACTACCGTCTGGGTCTCGACAGTAAACAGAGCTGATTTTGCCAAGAGCACCTTCCTTTGTCACAGGCCCAAGCTCAATTTCAATTCCGTGAGACTCAAGATGCTTCAAAACCACATCTGGACCAACACCAACCAAAAAACACAAGTCTGCAGTACCTGCAACCGCATTTTTCGCCGTAAACCACTCTTCTTGCGTTTTTGTTGTACTTCGTATGTTGATTTTTTGATTCCCAAATTCAAGTATATCTCTTGTTCCAATACTTCTTCTCTTCATTCCTAAAATGGTGGTATACCATTTTAAAGATGCTTCAACGTTACTCACATTTAACACAATGTGATCAATTGATTTGACTGCCACTACCATCATCGTTATTGCTAGCCTTTGATTTCAAAGAATAAATTCTCTCTCAATTCAGCCACAACAATTCCACGATTAAATCAATTTTCCCAAACATTCCTCCCATAAAAACATCACGCCTTAACCACTTGAAGCGATCTGCATCTGATCCATCCACCCGCGACATCTTCTATTTATCATACCTTAATTGCCATACTGAATGAATACTTTGTATGTAAATAAGACAATAACAAGCTTGATTGTTTGCCCCATCTTCACTAACAATGCATTGCTCTCTTGTATTTAACTTGCCTTGGCATAAATTTCATCTTAACAACCATTTTGTTGACCTATAATGGAGTGACTGTTCGTTCAGTTGCTTTATGTGGCTGGCATACAACGTTTTGTATAGTATAAAGCAGCTACAAAGAGCACACATGTCTATAGTTTTATAATATATATTACATACTTCGTATTATTATGTTTTGCATAAGTGGTATCGGAAAGATGCGAACCTTCATTTTTTTGTAGTAGCAGAAAATAGTGTGTCACCAAGGTTTACCAGGATCATCACCGTCTTCGATAGAAGTAGAGCTTTTCCAGGCCTCAGATTCTAAAAAGCTGTTATTTTTGAACAGAAATTCAATATACCTCGACCCTTTGTTGTAAGATTGTGACAAAAAAAAATAGCTTCGCAAATAAAGCGGGAATTAAAAGTATGTCAAGAAATCCTGTCTTTGGACAAACACTACCCAAAGCATTTCCTGCTTTGACCGTTTAAGTATGGTGAAACATTATATTCATAGATCAATATTCAAAAGGGCAATAAATAGTTTTTGTGTTCAGAATAGAACTGTTGGTATTTACTGGCAAAAAGCTCCACCTGCATGTTTACTTATCAAAAATTCTGCATCATCTCTGATTGTTTTTAAGATAGAATTGAAGCTAAAACTGCGAAACGATAAGACATTGATTGTTCGATGATTTTATAATCTGTTTTAACATTAACCTTCTTTTTTCTCAGCCTGTCTAGTCTAGATTGAACGCAGATATATAGTTTCAGTAATGGAGAAAAGTATTGATGAAAAAAAACTGTTAATAGTTCAATCTGAAGCCTGTATTTTGGCGATCGATATGATCGTGGAAACCATTTGATATTGAACTAGCTTTAGACTTCTCCGTTGATACTCCATATCTTTTATCCCCCTATTTATTATCCCAGATCAGAATTAGCCTATAAAGAATACCAATAACAATCGTATCTCCATAGCAAACAGCCAAACCAGTAATACCACCACTATATCTTGGCTTCTGTTCTGCGTAGAAAATATTGGCACTAATATTGTTTCCAGTAGCATAGAACGTAAACAAAAAGCCGTTATTGATCGTTTTTGTTGAACTTGCAACCATTGCAGTGAGGGAAATCCAACTCAAAATTATTTGACCACCTATAAGGTATTGTAATAATGCACAACCAACAAGTACCCATTTTTGATCTAAAAGATTTACTGCAATACCGATTAGAGCTGCCAAACTTGGTACGCAAAGAAGACAAAAAATGATGCAACGAATATTTTTGATCAAAACAGCAATAATGCCGGCAGTGAAAAGGACGGCATGCACCGATAGGCATCTGCAAAATCGTTGATCTAACAGAGCTGAAACTAAAACCTTTTATCAAAGCAGATTGAAGTGTGGCGAGACACTGCTAATACCACAAGCTAAACAGATCAAAAAATAATAAAGGGTCTTGGAATCTGTTATAGCTCCAAAATTTGGTCCTTCTTATACTTAATATCCTTAGCACCTATCATATTCTGAGAAATTCCCTCGATATCAACAACTTCTTCTTTTTATTCAAATAATGAGCAGTAGTAATTCGAATGTTTAGACAAAAGAGAAGAGAACTAAGTGACCATAAAGGATTCATCAAACCAATAACCAAAAAAATTGACTTCCAAGTGTTTAACGAAGATTGTATGGCATGGCTAAAACCGCAGGATAGAATTGCACCTACCGTAGTTAAATTGCAATCAGTGCTAAAACACATGTTAAACTGACAAATACGCTGATCCATTGGTCATCACGTCCAGCAGCATCACAGAAACAGACAGCCACCTGGCTGCCACATCACTGTCAGTGCTGCTACTGCTATCACTCCCTAATAGTCAGGAAGAACTGTTTATTCGATGAGAAATCTCCACACGAATAGGAAAGCAGATCAACATACCGTTAGACATCAAGAAGTGGGAAAAACGTCCAGAATTTCCTCTCCGGCAAGCTCACCGACACGATCTTAATCACAAAAGGGTCCTTCTCCAGCAACTCTCTCACAAGAGGGTCCTCTTGATTTTGGCATTTTCCACAAAAGGGTATTTTGCTAACAAACGTTTTTCACAAAAGACCCCTCTTGCCGTACTGGAGCGAAAATTCCCATAATAGTAGTGATAGAATTGAAGTCAAGGCTTTCGCACTTCTCGGTAAACAGTGCACTAATTGTAACAATCTAAATAAATAAGCTACAGCTGAAAAAGGGGTGACCAAGAATGCATGCGTTTACCTCTATATATCTTGAGCCTTTAAAGCTGTGTAAGTCGGCTCATATAATTTTGTAAATTCGGACATTTTTTTACCGTACGCAATAGCTGTCTTCAAATCCCATTCGGCTGGAGCATTATTACCATCTTGGTCGACATTAGCTTGAGCGCCTACACCGAGGAAAAACCCACAACCATTTAGGGAATCCTCCTCTTTTTGGCTGGATAAGTTCCAGGTTGGTGTAACGGTGACTGGGACCCATACCATACCTTGTTGAGCTGCAAATACGGCCAAATCGGTCAATGTGTTGACTTTAGAGCCAGATCTTGACCCACCAACGGTAAAAGCACCTGCAATTTTGTTTTTCCAAAGCTTAGGAATAAAAATTCCTGAGGTGCCCTCCATAAATTCCTTAAATTTAGCCGAAGGAGAGCCCATTAAAGTTGGCGTGCCAAAGATAATGGCAGTATAATTTGATGATAGCTCGTCAAGGACAGCTCTCTCAAGTGCTACCTCAGAGGTGATCAACTTACCTTCGACACCATCAACGCTATTTATACCCTCAAGTACTGCTTTGGCGATACGGGCGGTATGGCCGTTAATTGATGAATAGACAATAGCGATTTTAACCATTTTTCCGTTGTGCTGCTATAGCTTGAGGCTGCTATCATCAAATTGAGCAATGTCCAGCCATATTTCAGAACTGTTGGAAAGTTAGAGCGTATAGTGACTATAACGGATACTTTCTGGTTGGAATTTATGAATTCAATGGTGCCATTAGACCGACAACAAACCCGCTCAACATTAGTCAGCAAAACATGCAACTCTCAACTCAAATAAATGCTACGAAAAATTGCTGCACCGAAAGAACGGATTTTATTTTTTTCTCCGGTGTTGGAAAGCTGAGAAAGTTAGTTGAGCATTTTATAGTATATCGGACTTAAAATGGCTGATTAATGAAGGTTAATGAAATTGAAAAGATTTATAGGGCCTACCGGGAAATTTTGTGCCATATATGTGGCACGTGATAATATTCAAAAATCCTGCCTTCACCATATTCATCCGGAATTATATATTGCTGTAAAAACTTCATATCGTCTGAATTATTCTTCCGATGAGAGTATTTCGTAAAGAAAAAAATTCCTTGAGATACTGAGACAGGCTAAATTCACGGCTGTGTATAACATTGTACCTCAGAAAAGGTGAAGCAAACTAGAAGAGCAGGTTTATTTAACAGATGTTTTGAAGAAAAAAGTTTCTTGATAGTTTTGAGCGTTCTTACAAATGGGTAGCAAAAGAAGCTTGATAATAGTGGCTGGCACAAGACCAATTAAAGAAAGTTTTTCAAGAAAGTCTGCAAGATTATGCTTGTCAAACTTAATTTGCGAGCTTCTTTTCTCTAATCGTTATTGGCGCAGTAGCCTTGCAACTTTCACTGATATGACCAGATTTATACCAGAAACTCAATTTGATCTCATATGCTTAACCAATATTATTGAAAGCCATACTTTTGACATCATCCACCAAATCTATACTGTATTTTTTCTAATAATCTCTTCAAATATGTTTGTACCATTATTATAAAGGTATATAGCGTTAGAGAGGAAGTATTGAGCCTGCTTCTTAAATGTAATGTTCACAGTAGCACCGTCAAGCTCAAGCACTATACTAGGTAGCAATTAGAAAAAGGTTTTTACTACTAGCAGCAATTGAAAAAGGGTAATAATATCATGATTTGCTGAATTTAGAACACGCGCTGATGAAACCGCACATGTCGTACTGAAGCAAGGATTCCCAAAAAAGTGTGTCTTGCATGCTAACTTAGTTTTGCATATTCATGTAGGATTCGTGTCAAGATACTACTACTATCTTTGAATCTCATTGTTTTACCATAAATACCTTAAAAAAACACCTTTTATCTAAGTTGAGTAAAGCTATGAAAAAGTGAATGGAAGAACCTGTGGGAGCATAAAAACCAAAGCAATTCGCAGAATAAATTTGAGTCAGCTCGTAGTGGCAGCCGGTCGTGTTCTACATCAAAACCTGCTATATACCTCAAACTTTGGGACATGCTCGAGTCCTGAGTTTCTTTCACTGGGACATTCTCATAAATCAGTGCCTACAGGACCTTCTCCGGCGAGAAAAGAAAGCGTGAGTTGAAGTCAACTAAGCTACCTGGGGCGTAGATTTTCTCACAAGAGGGGCCTCTTGATTTCTGCATTTTCCAGGAAAAGCCATTTTTGCCACCAAAACTTTTTTACAAAATACTTCTCTTGCCATAGTGGAACCGAGAATTACTACTGTAGAAGTAAAACAGAAAGTTTCCTTCAAATAAGAATTCTACATATGTAGAATTTATTCAATTTATATGGAGAGGATTTAAGCTAGAACTTTAACTTACAGTATGGACTTAAACTTTTTTAAATCCTGATCAGCTTTTTATCAATGATCACTTCACCGTCTTCCTTAACGAATTCACTAAGGTGGGGAGTAGAAAGGATATCTAAAACTACTTCAGACGGTCTACACAATCTTGTTCCTCGCTCTGTGACAACAAATGGACGATTAATCCAAGTTAGGGACTCTAACATGGAGAGAATCAATTATTCATCTGTCCAATGTGATTCTTCTAATTCTAAGGTATTGTAAGGCTTTACATTTTTCTGCAAAGAGTCACGTACAGATAAACCTGAACTCTTTATTAAGTTAATGAGTTCCTCTCTTGAAGGCAGTATAGTCAAATACTCGATTATTAAAGGCTCTTGTCCAGAATTACGAATCAAAGCAAGGGTGTTTCTAGAAGTACTGCACGCAGGGTTATGATATATCTTGATTGGGTAAGAAATGATGCACTATAAAATAATCTATGCCGCTATCTTTATGTAAACCTATATCTTTATGTGTAATAGAGAACGACACAACTTTTACTGAAAAAACTTAGTGTACTCCAGAGGCCTCTCAGTGTAATCGTTGTGTGTGAGCTACGCGATATCTACAGAGAAAAGCATAAGGAACTTGTGCGGATGCACACAAAGGCGCTAGTTTATATATTTTCTGAGCAGAGAGCCAGTTAAATGTGGAAATCAAGCGAAATAAACAGTACAGCATGGTAAAGTAATTTGAATCCAATAATACGCAACTAACAGTAGTTCATTTTCCTGTAATGTAAGTTGCAATGTGTGGAGTAAACATTTATAGGTTAATAAATTCAATTCAGATACAGAAAGGGGAGTAGAGGTATATATGCATAACAGATAATTGAATATTTTAGTCTTCATCAGTCCTAATATCACTCCACGCAAAATTGAATTTAACAAACTGAGCCACAAAGCAAAGAGCTAATAAAATTGGCACCTCTAATAGAGGTCCAAAAGTTGCCGCAATAGATTGATCACTGCCTGATCCATATACAGATATTGCAATGGCCAAACTCAACTCAAAATTATTTGACGCTGCTGTGAAAGCTTGAGTTATTATTTCAGAATAGTTTGCAGAACAGCCCCTGGTTGCTGACCTAGAGCCGTTGACAACTTCTTCCTCACATCCGCAAAGTAAAGCTTTTTTTTCGTCATCTCCACTTTCAAACACCTCCAAATTTGGTCGGGTTCTCCCTAATAGCCATCGCAACAAGAAAAGCGTACTAAACCAGGTTATAGCAAAATAAACAATCAAGGGAACAAAACAGCGAAAAGCTGTACGGATATCTTTTAGAAAAAAATATCCTCTTTCAATGAAAATGACAATAATGGTATATATCAATCCAATAAAGGCCCATGGAGATACAAATGGTAAAATTCTTTTCTCAAAACGTTCTATACCGATGGTTAAAAATGCCAATATTCGGATGATTAGCCCGAAACCCAAAGGCACTCCCAAAAAGAAAGCAACACTCTTAGCTACTATTGAATAAGAGACAGTGTTGGGTGCATTTTTGTGATACTCACCTGTTATGACATAACAAAAGAATATTTGATAGGGCGCATATAGTACGATCTGTAATACGCTATTGAGTAACACCAATATAGCGCATAAATTTGCTTCACCACCAGCAATGCTGTTCCAGACTAACACCATGGCAATACATCTTGCAAGCCCAATCATAATGATCCCTAGACGATACTCAGGCTTGTCAAATAATGTCAACCAGGCTAAGCCAAACATCAAGAATGGACAAATTATCCAATTCAAAACCAACGATATTATTATGTGATTTAGGTATTTCCTCTGTAGAATCAACTTGTGAAGCTTTTCCCATTCCACTTTACATAACGGGGGAATCATCATGATAATAAGACCTACTGCTAAAGGTATAGAAACACCCACAACCTCGACCCCATCAAATGCTCTTCTGGAACTAGGTACAAAAACTGAGAGCAGAACTCCTAACACAATCGCCAAAATTATTGCAACGGGTAAAATTTTATCAGTAACCGATAAACTGGACCACGCCCGGTATAATGCACTTTCTTTTGAGAACATGATCCTAGTTAGTGCATGTGCCGACTTACCTATAAAATAATGTATTTTTTGCTCATGCTAATAGTTAAACTTGATACCCTGCAACTTAATTCTTATACCTGCGACGATGTACCGTAAAGAAAAATTCAAGATCTTTATACCAATTGGGAAATTGGGCAGCAACCATTGGAGAGCAATTGGTAAAGATTCGGATGAATTGACTGGCACGTGCGCCGTGGGCTACCTCACAGTTTTATCGAATACATCTCACGTGACCACGATAAAAAGGCACATCCAGCACTACAAGATATCCAATGCCATCGCCAACTTTTACAATAACATAATTCCCGCTGAACCTGATTTATTTGCCGGCAATAAACGTTACCATCTTCTAATGATGTGGTATAGCAACTACTGATACCTATCACATTGCTGTTCAAAATGGACATCTAGTTCCCTTCAAGAACAACACTCATTATTTTCGATTAGAATCAAATAACTTCCTAACAAAACGGATGTGCTGGCATTTTTAAACTTGGAAAACAACGGGATTTTTTTAACGAATCGCTCTTAAATCGGTTCTACAACACTTCATCCTGGCTTAGATTCTAAAGACTTCTTTTAGCGAAATAAACAACTTTCGGCTAAAACGAGTCAGTTCATCGTTCTGATCCCTCTATAAATTGAATTTAATAAATCCTAAAGATCAAAGGATTTAAAGAAACACTAACTGACACCCTTGAGGCTTATTTGTAAACTCTGGATTTCCTATGAGGATGTCTCAAAAATGTTGAGATTCTACGACGGGTGTTAATCAGTCTGTATGAAAAACTAATATTTGTCCTCACAGCCAAGGCCAAGGCCAAAACGAGAAATTTATTGAAAAAATGGCTCTTTCTTATGCAGAAAACTAAGCAAGCGTGATGGAATATTACATTACCTGTATTCTTACTCTACCCATCGTTTGTAACTAGAAGAATCATTCATAATATGAATATTGGTTACAAAGAAAAAGAGTATATGTGCAAGAGAAAAACGACTCTAATGGCTGCAGACTCCCATTGAAAAGTTTGAAAGATTGAAAAAATGTGCTAACTTCCTATCAAGTTCGGTAACCTCCTGCCGATTAAGATGGAATCTGTGGTTAGGTTCTTTTCCTCTATGTTCCTAGCATTATAAGTCCATGGACCTCTTTTGGCTTTATTTTTGGCACGCTTCTTAAGAATGTATTCCATCCTACGCATAATGCTAGGGCCTCGTCTCCAAATATAAGAAGCTGCCAACAATCAGGTAGAGCATAAAATAAAATTCGCATGAAAGGAATCTGAAGTGGATCAGAGGGATTCGTTTTCTGTTGTAGATCTTTTCTTTCATGTTTCTTTGCATCATGAAGGGAAAAACATTTAAGAACTAAGCGTAAAAGCTGGTTGCTCTAAGCTCTGCTTATCTTGGTGCTGTACTCTAATAATCGTGTGATTGCCAGTCTCCCGTTTTGTAAAACGAATAACATATCTGATTTTACTGTTTGCAATATTTTCCCTGTCTACTAGCTTTTTCCCACGAAAAGACTCTCCAATAATCATCTACCTCCCGTTGCATGACTTGTAAAATAACGCGTACTCGAAATGATTAACTTGACATCGATAACCAAAGAAAATATATATCTAGTACTGGTTAACAATGATCATACCAGAAAGATGTCTCTTGTTCCGCTGATTCAATCCCGTTGATTCACGTATCTACAGCTTGTGATTAGCAAATTAAACACAGGCAATGGTCATTAATACCTACGAAATAACAAATGCTGGATCAGCCAATGGTCTTGAAAAAGACTCCAATGATATGAATGGTACAGTCTTTGGTGGCTTATCTTCAGGCCGCAGAGCTTTCTTTTAATTGAGTGATTTGAAACACGTCTCTCTGGTTTAATAGCTGGACCCTATTGAAATTGTGTGAATTTTATTTCCACTGTTCACGTTGAAACCATTGGATTATTGCACACTAGTCTTATTGACTGATAGCTGTATTCACTTTAGCTGCTCAATCGATGGGCAAATGTGCAGGCATGATTAAAATTCAACATTCACAGTAAACATCCAGTCATTTCATTATTTCATTAATTTACCATATCTCAATTGCATGCTAGCATACTACGCTCAGTCTTGGCCAATTGTGATTAAAACTAGAGCAGCTGGTTACTGTTAAATTTCGACAATGCTCTTGATCCACCGGCCTCACTTTCGGCTGTCCAGCACTCTCACAGGTACAAACAGATTCCCGGTCGCCACATCACTATCACTGCCGTTCCTGCTATCTCTGGGTCCCTAATGATCAGGGAGAACTATTTATTCATGAGCAGTCATTCAAAGAAAGAGAAAGTCCCTTGGCTGCAGCTCCGTTCACGTTAAACGCACTCTCAGCACTGAAATGGCATGCTAACTTGTACTGTAGGCTGTTGTTTCGACTATATACTCTCAAACATGTCAAATCTCCACACCACCCAGATAGAAAATCAATGTACTGTTAGACGTCAAGAAGTGGGAGAATCGGATTTTTTTTCTGGCAATAACGGCCAGATTTTTCCACACTACTCACAGAAGGCTGCTTCGCTAACAAACGTTTTTCACAAAAGACCCCTCTTGCCATACTGGAGCGAGAATTCCCATATTAGTAGGTATAAATAGGAGGCTAGGTAGGATAGAAGATAAGCTAGAAAAGATTGAGCCTTTAATGCTACACGTCCGAGAGTCTAAAAATCTACGGTGGCGAAGTTCAGGATTACCCCATGTTCCAGTTTCTTTCGTGGTAGGATTACTATTGGCTATTATTTTTGCCCCGTTCCTGTTGTTGAAATTTGATTCCTAATAGGTACTACAGTATATAGGATGTCCTCCCGAGATTACCTATGTAGACAGAGTTGTGATATTCATCAAGGTTACTTAATGAGGATATATAGTAGTATATATAACTAAACTAACTAAACTACTACCAAGAGGAAATGCTGTTGGTATTCATAGGCCTCACTTAGAAAAACATTCTTGCTCTGTAAATCTCCCTCCCCCTTGATATCACGTACGTAATCACACAGAGGAAGTCTCTTATCATAAGTTATTGACTAACAACATTCTGATAAAGAAGATCATGCACTAACCTTACATGATTTCAACAGGCACGGCTGTCCACAGCATTTAATCGTCCAGTATCGCTCTTTCCTATAACAGCATTTATAATCGTCATCCTTTTCTAATCTTATACACTTTTATATCATTGAACTTTATATCCATTACTCGTTCTCTCATTCAACTACCGATTATCCATATTTCCTTTGAATAATCCAGAACTTCGTCTTGTAGACTGTGATTTTTCCCAGAGATGATCTAACCACGTCACTGTAACCTTACTTCCCTGATGACCGTAATCCTCTTGAATATCAGATCAGTTTGAACACTTTTCTCCAGCCTCACGTATCAAACAAAATAAATTACATTCATTTTTTTAAGTTATTAACCCATCAAATATAAATCACCTGTGAGCTAGAGGCTGAAATACTTTCGTTAAGTAATGCAAGCACAATAGTGTAATCGACACAGTGTACTCCCTCCTTTATTTCATAAATCAATCCATATTAAATCACCAATACTTGAAATCTTCCCTTTTGTAACCAATTATACTCATAATTTCAAACTCAGTATAGTTCCGCACTCCATCTTCATCATCAATTGTATTAATGCTGGCTTTTTGTCGATGGAGCATCTTCTTTACTGCGAAATACTTGTGGCTTTCAAACATTCCCATAAAATTAATAGTATTTTAATATTTCTCATTGCGAGAATGAAATTCACCGTTCAAACAACAGAAATGTACAGCAGACTAGATATTTATGACTGTTGTCGTAGCCTTGTAATATAATAAACTCTCCGATGATATTTGACTGTAATGTAAAAGCGTCTAAATTTCCATTCTTTTTGTTTTTGACAATAATCCTTTTAAACAGCAGAAAAAAACAGCCAACTGGCTGTCTACAACTGTTGTCATATCCCTGACATACTAGACGCTTTAATGATACTCATTTCAAATGTCAGAGTCTTTGAAGTTCAATTATTATTTAACTTACAAATCACAATCCTTTCAAGCAGCAGAACTGCACAGCTGCCTAGCTGCATGCAACTGTTGTTCCGTCCTTGTAATAAGAGTAATCTATTAGTTTGCACTGTCAAAGTCTTTAAATTCAAATGTTTTTTACAGAGTAATGGCTTCAGTCTAAACAACAGAAATAAACATCTGCTTAGCTGTAGATAACTGGACCCATATCACTGTAATAACAATCTCCTCCGACTTACTCGACTGGTCGTTATTCTACGACTTCTAATCCTTCCACGCACCCATCATACTAAAAGAAAAGACATACCTTACGAGGTCAGAAAAGGGAAAGTTTCCCCAGCCCCAGGCTCACCGTCCTTTTTTTTTAAGACCCTCTTTACATACTGAAGCGTTTTATTCCCATAGTGGCATAACCTGGTCGCGTACCCCGTACATGAGCTAGTTAGCTTAATAAGTTTTTGTTTGACTGAAACTAGGTACATTGGGAAAGTATGTTTTATGTAAAGAAAACCAAAGTAAATTAGAGAATGAATAAATGATAGTAATATAATAGGATACAATAAAAAACTATGTCAGAGCTTGACGACCAGTCTTTTGAAAATATCAAAGATCCTAATGACAAATTTGCGCCATATACTAGCAGCAGAAAGACTAGACCTCATCAAGATAATGGATCTATCAATACGGATGATCTCTTACAATCAGACACCAACCATTCGCATAACTCACTCCTAGAAGATTCAGAAGAAGAAGATGAGTTTGTCAAGAAATATGGTGAAGTCAATTTTCAGTATATTGACAAACCTGACGACTCTTTTTGGTGGGTAAAGCCACATGCATTGAATTATTTCAAAGATGGTGTATTGTATAGAACTAAAGGAGAACGTACATCCGGTAAGATAGAGTTGTTTCTTGACTTACTGTATGTTGGAATTGTCTCCAATCTTGCTTCTTCTGCAACAGAAGAAGCTTCAGCTGGTAGTTTTTTGAAATACATTCTTCTTTTCATTCCAACTTGGACAGTGTGGAGTGATGTTAAGGATTTTGTCAATTATTATTACTCTGAAGATTTGGCCCAAAAATTATACATCCTCTGGATTATGGCACTATTGATCCTTTATGACAACAATTGTGATCATGTTTTGGAAGGGACCAAAGAGGCAGCGTTTACAGTGGTTCCTTATATGTTATGTCGTACATCTTTGGCAATCAGTTTGTGGGTATACTCTATTTGGGTACAAGAACATAGGTTGCAAATGAGAGTGTATGGTCTGCTATTATTTCTAACAAGTTCTTTATGGATTATTGTCATTTTTGTTGATACTCGTGCTAAAATTGGAGTTACAATTGCTCTTTTGTTCATCGAAAACTTTTCTTTTTCTTTTTGTTACCATCCTTGGGTCAAAAAAAACATCATGAAATTGAACTGCAGTACAGCTTTAAATATTGAGCATGAAGTTGAAAGATTTGGCGCATTCTATGTTATTGCAATTGGTGAGTTTTTGTATAAAACTGTTGCTGGCAATCCTATCAGGCAGGGTTTCAATTCTCATTT
Organism: Pichia sp. PH4023; assembly: GCA_025531575.1. Classification (NCBI taxonomy): domain Eukaryota; kingdom Fungi; phylum Ascomycota; class Pichiomycetes; order Pichiales; family Pichiaceae; genus Pichia; species Pichia sp. PH4023. The sequence continues at coordinate 21,994 of JAMGYR010000035.1, forward strand.
ATCTCGAGGAGTTTGTTGTTTAATCATTTCATATGTATTCCTCTGGCTTTATTTCAACTCCGGAACTTCTTCTCGTGCTACTCATGCTCTTAGAAGATCTGGTTATAGCGCAATTGTTTGGATTTATTCTCATATCCCTTTGATTGCAGGTCTTATCCTTGCTGCAGACTCTGCTGGAGATTGGATTGAACTTGATACACAGTTGACAAAAAAACACCCAGAGCAATTATTGTCATTGAATGAAAGATCGAGTTCGTTGTCATCAATTGAAGAAGCAATGGATGTTCCTTCCATGTATGCGTTATCCTTTTTTTTCACTGGAGGAATATGTATTTCTCTTTGGGCTTTAGGAATAATAGCTTTTGCTGAGAAATCAAGGGATTCTAAGAATATGCATATCGTAACAAAATTCTGGCGAGTATTCCCCAGGTTCCCTGCTGGAGTAATTATTCTATGCATGAGTTTTGCCGAAATGAGAACTACTGAATTAATGGGTTTAACTACAATGATCTGTGCAATTTTATTTATATGGGAGTCCATCACTATTACACCAAGGAGTTCTTTACCTAAAATCTTCGGAGGTTGTTCGAATATTGTTCTATCTGAGCAGGTTGAATGGTTTTGACCACTTGAGATTTAATGAGCAAAGTTGAGATGATTTGAACAAATATAAAACATTCACACATTCTGTCGTTGTTTTATTTTAGTTCTTTCTATCATCGCTTACAGTTTGTTATTTTACACTATGTTATCAAATCATATTTAATTTATTTTCGCTTCTTTTACTCTATTGCTTGCTGTGTCTACCTTCAAATATTTTCCATTTAACTTACTTTTAACTCATATTTTTTCTTTTCAGCAGTTCAGTATCTATATTTCTTCAGATAATTGCGAACAGAGCCGTGCCTCTAAAGATACAAGTAATCGTTCTTAACTACGAAAAATTGCTGCGTTGGATTTTTGATAAATTTTAGGAATAGGTTATTAATAAAGGAAAAACGATGATGCGTAATGGTAATTCGGAGGCTTTTTCGTTCAGAAGCCACAGGGACTTTATTAAATATGAGTAAACTTTTCTTCAGTTGGCTCTAGACTAATGTTTAGTATTCAAGGCGCTTACACATAATTTGTAAAATATACAATGTGTGCGACTTTGGAGTTCAGAGCTAAGGTTATCTTTTTTCCGATTGAACTTGTTTACAGGGTAAAAAAAACCTGGTTACCTGAAACCATCAACTTCTTATTAGGGTCACAAAATACTGTGAAACAAGAAAGCAAACAGATAATAAATGTTGAGGCAGTCTAACGTGCACCTAGCTTCAATATCATATTCTATTATATGCGTGGCTGATGTTTTACATGACTAACCACACTAACTGACTATAAAAATGTCCAGGTTGAGAAACAACTGCTTCAAGGACCGTCTGTCTAACAAAACGTCCCAACCTTGGCTGTCTTGGTCATTTTCTTCCACCCCATAAACAAAAATCGTGTTATTGTGTTGAGACATTTCATGCGAACAACTTCGTCAAACTCTGATATCCCCAACTTCAAGTACTCTCTCTGGTAGTTGTGAATTAAAATGGTTCCCAGGATTGTAAACGGCCAAGTGCAAATGACAGAAATGTGGCTATGCAGACTCGTTTTTCCTAGTAGTTTGATGGTTGAGTTAACTAGGCTTTGGATGTTTGTTTCTGCTGGGCCCTTCCACGGATGGATTGATTTCTCAATAAAAATAAACACCCAGTTGGCCACAATTTTTCTTGAATAATAGCTTTTTCTATCCTTCGCCGAATGCGTGAAGGAAAATCGTGAAATGAAATTGTTTTTGGCGTGTCAAAGCAGAGAAGTTTGGCAGATGTTTGAATTTGAGACGCAAAAGAAGCCCATTTCTTGTTCAAGGGGAATTTCAATGCTATTCAATTTGTTTTGGTCGCCAATTCAAGTGCAGAAAGCGCAGCACCCATAATTGGGTTATTCACCCAAGGGTCAGAGCAGGTATAAACAGGACTAGTTAAAAATGGCGATAGTTCTTTGAAATTGTGAAAGGAGATGAAACAAAGCTTGTCACACTTTTGTCACATAGAAATAAATTGATTGAGTAATTATAAACGAAACTTTCTATTAATGTTCTTTCACTGTTAGTCACATCAGTCTTTCGTTTATCATTTCTATCAGGTCGATATAGTTCTAAGATTTGACATTGAATAATTTCGTCGCATTTATTAGTGTTGAGATAATTTCTGATCTTAAATTCTCTTGGATAAATGTGTACAGTAAAGTAACTCCCCTCCTGCTTTTATCAATTACAGTTAAATTTAAATAACCTTGTTCAAATCAAGTGGAAAAAGCCCTTCATCTTCCTCCTCAATCAAACCTTGTTCTACAGGTGTAATACCATGTCCTCTATCTTCCTTGTTATTGTTGTGTTGGGATTTTTCTTCATGCCACTGCCTAGTTATTTTTAAGGCAATAATCAAATGAAATATTGTTTTGTTTACACCCTGTTCTAAATATCTTTCTCGAAGACATAACCATAAAATTGCAACTAAAGCTAATCTTCTTTACTGCTAGTATCGCCATTTCTGAGAAAAGCAGAAATCATTTTCTTACAATTTTCACCCCTCAGCTTGATTCAGTGATGAGTTGATCTGAGTCCCAAGAGAGAAATGCTACCCCGCAAGAGTAAAAGGCTTTTCTTACCAAACGACGGTTAACTCCATGGAATATAAAAACTGGGCTAGGTTGAAGAGAAATAAGAGAGAATTGAGGAGAAACTGAGAGGGGCTACTGAAATCATGCCATGTGTGAATACCAAAATTCTGTAAATTGTGAATGGCAAAAGATTTCAAGTTGGTTTTACACGTATCAATGAATGTATCGTCCTGGATCAATTCAACGGGAGGTTTTTCCAACTCAAGATTCTCTTGTTCTTGACCCAGATATCCAAGGCGGACATTACCGTAAACTGTGACAGTTCCGTGATCTCATCGAGAACTTTTTCATAACTTTCTATTCTGGAAAAAACTCAGTACAACTAGTTCCAATCAGTGCTATTCCGTGACCTTGTCTTCTGTTGCCTTCCCTTTCTCATCTTAAGAGTTGCTTCTTAGGTAAACAAATATGAGGAAACAAGAACACTTGATTAAAAAGACAGTGACCTCTTTCATACGCCCTCATAAATTCATTATTTCCTAACTTAGCAATCGACTTCCTCTTTATGATATTCTTTTTTTATACGGTCTATCGATCTGTCCGTGCTTGGGAATACATCTTACAGCATTCATTGAATGGCCAGTGATTCAGATGTCTGCTTTACAAGCGCAAAGATGCCTTCTCAAAAAAAGTTCATGGAGGGGCGGAATTGATACAGAGAGATAGAGAAGAGGCAAGAGAATCTACATCCATCTGATTCATCACTAATGCTTGATGAGCTGTAGCAATGGTAACGGTTCATTCGTTTGAAAACACGCATTACTATTTTCAACAGATAACGTCATCTATATGGATATTGTACAGTTTCGCTTTACGGCTTGAGCTTATAATACTATTCGGTAATATAATATATTAGACCAGTTATTGAAATAGGAGGTAGCTCAAACGTCGAATTCAGCAAACTGTTCAATCCAAGCCCTAGTAATTACATGGATATTGGCGGATGGATTTTTGATAAACGGGAAGGAGCAGTCAGAGGGACAATGGATGAATCAACAAAACAACGGCTCAGTCAAATTTTTGATATGCTCAGCATTAATCAGAAACTGAAGAGATTTTCTGTCGTGTTATATCTGAATACTTTTATTGCGATATAAGTAAAGCTAAGTAAAAAGAAAGCTCAATTCAGTTGGGAGCGTAAAACCTAAGCTGAGCCGCAAAAGTGTTTTGAGCGAACCGCTGCTGGCACGCCGGTCATGTTCAATATCATAACCGGCCAAATACCTAAAAAGTTGAGACTTGTTCAAGTTCTGGATATCTTCTACTGAAGCAATCCGGGGCAAGTCGGTGCCAGAAGGCCCTTCTCCGACTAGAAAGGGAAGAGGTAGTTGAGAAATGCCAAAGGTCCTGCGATGCAAATTCTCGGAAATTCGAACATGATGCATTAAAGGTGTCATCTCGTCAACCTTTCTGCTGATATTAGTGATGTCTGATTTCATGGTATTCATGTCTGACTTCATGGTAGTGATATCTGACTTCATGGTAGTGATATCTGACTTAATACCACTGATGTTACTATCCATACGGTTAACACTATTGTTCAGATTATTTAATGAATGCATTACAGATAGGAGGATATTCACGTTGTCATTTTCCGCAAGAACTTTCTGTACTTTGTACTGACTCGTTCGAGCTTTGAATGCTTTTTCAGTTGCCTTGAAATTTACTTCACCAAGTTTCTCTTCATACTCTATTATATCTCTTTTCCGTTTGGTCCTTGGGGGCGGTATACCTTGTTCATTAACGAACACATCATCTGAAACGTCGATCTCAGCGTTTAATTCGTTCTGCAAGTTAACTAGGGGGTTGATTTCTCCTTGCGATTCTGGAGAGCTCATCTGTGCTATTATATTTAACAAAAGTTGAACAATAGTGAAGCCATCAAAGTAGGAGGATGGGAAAGAGCAGAACTGAAAAGAGGGTAACACAAAACAAGAACAAAACAATAATAACATGAATTATCGCATCCTTTTTTTCCTGTTTCGGTGTCAGCGGGGCTCCGCGAGAAAATGTTATTACGGAAACTTGTTGAGTCTACAATCTGGCTTTCGCAGAAACGCTTTCTCTCTGACACAAGAAGAAAAATGGGCTCTCTTTGCATTACCCTCTTTTCCCCTCTACTGCTTTGTCCCATAGTTATGCGTGTTAACTCACCTTTTCATTAGCTTTTAACTGGAGGTATTACGGTCATAACATAGAAGCGCTTCACATTTATCAAACTCCACAGAACTATCGAATACCTTGCAGGTCGACATAACAACAAGATTGCAGTTTCAGATAGTATATTTGTCAATGACTAAGGAATACCGTCTTCCTCAAACAGAACGAAGAAGAGATATACTGGAGCATGTAGAGAAATTTGGTGAAGCAAATTTTAAAGCAACTGAAAAAGCGTTCTAAGCTCGAACTAGTCAATACAAGTACAGAAAGTACATGCTGAAAATAATGACCTGATATTTATGAAAACATTTATTAGATAATCTGAGCAATAGTACTAACCGCATGGATAGAAACACCAGTGGTATTGAGTCCGTCATTGATAATATCAGCAGAAGGGCTGCTGAAATGACACCTTTGATGCATCATATTAGGGTCTCCGAAAATATATGCATTAAAAATTTGGGGTTACAACAACTCCCTTTTTCGTGTCTAGTGAGACAAAAGCCTTTGGGCACCGAGTTGCTTATAGCTGGTTCCGTGGAGGACATCCAGGTCTCAACTTTTGAGGTATTTGAAAGGTTATTTAATAGAATAGGACAGGTCCAGCGGTTACAGCGCACTCAAATCTTTTTTGCGCCTCAGTTTAGTTTAGATTTTACTATTTTACTATTAAACTTCAATTTCTCCTGGCGGTACTTATATTGGATATAATCTGACTTATCATATAACGGGAAATGCAGTAACATGGCGTTAAAATAAAATCAGACGCATGTAATCGATCCCAGAGTTATTCTTTTCCCGGCATATATGGCAATCTTTCTTCTAGATATATAATTAGAGCACATGCGTGTGGCTCGAATTTAGTGTTGAGCTTTGTTCAAATTCTTCGAAGCTCTCATACATCTATTTAAGGAGAATGAACTTCGCGTGAAAGATGCTGCTATAAGATTGCATTTGTATCGAAAAACGTTGTTATTTTGCTTGATTTCCAGCACAATTTTTTATGTCTCAGGGTAAGTATATCACACAGCCACTAAAGTATGGTTCTGAGTCATGATATAGCTCTTTGATGTACTGAATCCTATCTAGAATCTTCTTGTAGAAGGAGATTCTTTTGTTTGTGCTCCACCATCATGAAAAGCATAGAAAAGTACGAAAAAATGTAGCCCTGTTCAAATACCTGATGTAGTTTTATCGTCGTATGAGGTTACTCATAAGGCTAGGTCAGCTAGCAATTAATCTAGCCACCAATATACTATAAAGAGGTTAGTGTTGTGTATTTAGCTCCTACTGTTGTTCTATTCTTCAACAACTGTAAAAGCAGTTTTGATGCAAGATACAAATGCGCATATTTTTCAAACTATTTTTTAGACGCTAATGTAGAAAAGATTCAAATGAAAGATTTTTTGGTATTTGAAAGACCCTAAACAGCTTTCTCTTGTTCTGAGTTAATTCGATTAAGCACTGGCATCGTATCCGTTCCTGAATGATCCACATAAACACATGAGTTCTGAATCAGACAATCCTCTTGAACCTCACTTTGATGAATAGTTTTCAACGGCTGATCTTTAGGTCATTGAACCTATCTTCAATTGACTGATTCAAAATATATGTTCCAGTTCAACACGACCAGTTGATTATACTATGGATTGTATTCTGACCTACTACCACTTGATCAATTTGGAACCATTGGATAGCGTGCTAATAACTTCTCTTTGTATATACTAGGCTACTTTCAACCCCTGACAAGTATACATCTTGATGAGTCAATTGGTAAAAAGTGGCATTTATCTATTGACACATCGGCTGGATCCGAGTACAATTGCCAATGGTTGTGATCAATCTAACAGATCAATTGTTAGACTACTGTCAGAAGCTCTTCTAGGAAATTCTCCTGACCCATTGGTTTCTTTCCTGCTGTCCAGCATTTTTACAACAATAGACAGCCACCTGGTTGCCACATTGCTGTGGCGGCTGTTACTGCTGTCACTCCCTAATGAGCAGGAAAAACCGTTTATTCAATAAGCCGTCTGATTTAAACAAAAAGACAGCCCCTGGCTGCAGCTCTGTTCACTCCTATCGCACTTTTAAATTTGTAGTAGAATGTTCACTTGTACTGTAGACTGTCCCTTGTGGTGCGTGCTGCTCAAATGGGCCACAATCTTGCGTGGTCCTCAGTCCCAGTAAGAAAACAGATCGACATACCATTACAAGAAGAAACGGAAAAGACGCCCAGAACTTCCTATCCGGTGAGCTCGCCCGATTTTTCCCCACACTACTCACAAAGGCTGCTTCGCAAAACAACAGTAGTTCACGGGAGACACCTTTTGCCAAACTGGGGAATTTTCGTATTAGAAGTTTATACCTTTGAAAAATCTGTGATATAAATCTGAGCAACCGGAGGTCTCTTCAAAGTGTTAGCAAAACGGCCATTCAGTACCGACCTTTTAACAAAAAAAGGTTTACCTTCAAGTAAATTTACGAAAAATTACCGAATGAAGTGTATCTTGCAATGCTAACTTAATTGCTGCATATTTATGTAGGTTACTTGTCAATATATTAATAGTTTTTCTCAATGTTGAACCTCTCTGTTTTACTATAAAATACCTTTAAAAACATACCTTTTATCCAAGTTAAGTAAAGCTATGAAAAAGTGAAATGCAGTTCGTGTGCGAGCGTAAAACCTAAAGTCATTCGCAAAATACATTTGAGCGAGCTCGTAGGAGCATGTCTCTCGTGTCCCACATCATAACCTGCTAAATACCTCAAAATTTCGGACTTGCTCAAGTCCTGAATGTCATTTACTGAAACAATCGGAGGTAAATCGGTGCCGACAGGTCCTTCCCCTACTAGAAAAGGAAGTGTAAGTTGAGGTAGACCAAGCTCCCTGCGGCGTAGATTTTCGGCAACCCGAACATGATGCATCAATGGTGTCCTTTCTTCCACCCTGATGCTAATTTTATCAATTTCTGACTTCATATTTCTCACTTCTGATTTGATATTACCAAGTTCTCCATCCATACTTTCTATTGTGCGCAACAGAGATTGAAGGATTTTCAGGTGGTCATTTTCAGCAAGTGCTTTCTGTACTTTGTATTGACTAGCCCGAACTTCGAAAGCTTTTTCAGTTGCCTTGAAAACTGCTTTATCAAGTTTTTCTTCGTATTCTAGAAGATCCCTTTTTCTTTTGGTCCGTGGTGGTGGCACACCATGGTCATTGACTAACACATCATCCGAAACTTCGACCTCGATGTCTTTCTGCTCCAGGGCGTTCATCCTGTCCAATTCTTTTGGCAAATTTGAAGAGCTCATCTGTGTAATCCCTTAAAACCACGATAAGAAAAGTAGAAAACGGGAGGAGGGAACGGAAAAGGAACACGCTAGCAGAATTAATGGCATTTATTATCGGCTTTCTCTAGGAAGGAGTTTCTGCGAGAGTCGCAATATCGTAGTTTTTTATTATCTGCCAGATGCAGTATATAATTAGAGATGGGCAGGGGGAACGGAAGGAAGATGTTCTACATAATCGGTCAGCTCTTCTTCACCATCATAAAAGAGCATAGCTTAAAAAATCCAACCTGATTCTTCCAATGTTCCTCTTTGCAATAGATAACAACGCGATCATAGGACGAATTACCGCCTTTAACTATCATTGTAGAAAAACTAGTGTCTTAGAAATTTTGCTCATAAAACAGGTAACTGAGCTCCTACTATTAAACTGTAATCTTGTAGCGGCGATCAACAAGTTTATTTTTTTTGTATATGTCTTTTCTTTACAGATGACTGTAACTTCAGTAATTTACGGCACTTATGCCAAAGTTCAACATCGGGAAGCAAAACTGTTTCTAAATCGAGTCTCATTTTACTAATCAGCGAAATAGCAGCTGTCCGTTATATTCGTGGTTAGTATACACTATTTATGAACAGCATAGTTACAAATAACAGTATCAAATGGTTTCAATCTGCAATTGAAAGGAAATAATTCTTTAGATAGGAGTTTATTCCTAGAACAAACTGAACTTTGCCTGCTCCATCACCGAGTATTTCGCTTACCTAAGCAGACGTTTTATACTGCAAGTACAAAACAAGGTCTATGTTTACGTAAGGAAATATACTGGGGTGCACATGTTTTATTAACTAATTAACTTTTGAAGACGCACGGTCCGAATCATTCATATGAACTTTTTCTCTTTCTCTTTCTTTCCATCATCGAGCCATAATGACAATGGGGATTCTTTTATCTTCTGCTTTACTAAGAGAACTGGCATCATATGTCCACTGCAGGGAGAAGCTGCATTTACACCCTTTATGAAAAGTACAAAGCTAATGAATATTTTCGTGTAAGTTATTTCGGGACAGGTATTTACAACGATATAAGAAGGCGCCTTCTGAAATACTACGTCTCTGATATTAAAGATGGTTTAACATACAGAACAATTCCTTCAACTATTTACATATTCTTCACCAATTTACTACCGGCGATTGCTTTTGCACAAGATATGTTTGATCACACGAACAACTCTTATGGTGTGAATGAGGTTCTTTTGGCGTCCGCGATGGGCGGGATCGTGTTCGGAGTTTTCTCTGGTTCCCCGCTATGCATTGTAGGTGTCACCGGTCCAATTTCCATCTTCAATTATACTGTGTACGAAATTATTAAACCAATGAATATCCCCTATTTTCAATTCATGTGTTGGATATGCATATGGTCTATGGGGTTTCACTTTATTCTTGCCTTTACCAATTCGGTTAATTTTATGAGGTTTGTAACGAAGTTCTCCTGCGACGTTTTCGCATTCTTTATCAACATAGTTTACATTCAAAAAGGGATACAAATTCTAACTCATCAGTTTGATCATGCGGATCCGGCAAGTGCGTTTGCATCCATAGTTGTTGCACTAGTTATGACAATATTCGGTGTTTCTTCACAATTTTTTGGCTCAAAGTCACATTACCTCCCTCCTCGTATACGAACTTTCATCAGAGACTATAGTGTTCCATTGTGTGTTGTATTTTTCACTGGGTTTATTCATTTTGGAGGATATTTGGATGATATAAGGTTTACAACATTACCTATCACCAGATCTTTTCATCCAACAGATACGATCAATCGCAAACCTGACTGGTTTATTCGATTTTGGGAAGATATTAAAGTTAAAGATGTTTTCTTGGCCATCCCTTTTGCAATCTTGCTTACCGCATTGTTTTATTATGATCATAATATCTCTTCTCTAATTTGCCAGTCTTCAAATTTCCCATTGAAGAAGCCATCATCTTTTCATTATGATTTTTTCCTTTTGGGAGTAACCACTGGTGTTGCAGGTCTGATCGGTATACCTGCACCGAATGGGTTAATTCCCCAAGCCCCATTACACACACTTTCTTTATGTATCTATGAACATGATTACGAAACCGGTGTGAACAAAATAACTGGAGTTGTTGAGCAACGATTATCAAATACCTTCCAGGGGCTTCTAACATTAGTCATGATGACTAGGCCTTTTTTGGTTGTCCTTGGTTTGATTCCGCAAGCCATTCTAGCTGGCTTGTTCTGGATAATGGCTATAACAACTTTGGATGATACAGATGTTGTGAGAAGGTTGCGGTTCCTTTTCCTTGATAAAGAGTGGAAACTAAAATTATCTAAAATTGTTATCAGGAATCATGAACAAAGATCATTAGCCAAAGCAAATTGTGATGAGGTAAATAATTCTTTTGAGGTGGCAAATGATACAAGCAAACTGCAGGGAGGCAGTATTGCTGACACGCAATTTAACTCCAGTGATGACTTTCCTAGAATCACAGAAAACGAGGGTGAGAGTCTCTCCACTCAGATCATTCCTGCTGACTATCCTATTGAATTCTATCTTGTGCGTCCCAAGTACTTTATCATCTACCTAATACTAGAATTGCTTGCATTTGCCGGGGAGTATAGTATTACCTGCACCAAAGGTGCTATTGGTTTTCCAGGAGTCTTGATGCTCATTTTACTTTTGGTGCCAATCGTCTTCCCGAGGATATTTCCCAAAGATCAGCTAAAATTACTAGATTCGGAGGCAGCAGACGAGTTGATCATGAGAAGTTTGAAACTACACAGTTTCAATTTTGACTAGCAAGAAAGCATTATAGAAACGAGCTCTAAATAAGCTGGTCTTTCTTAATCGATGAGATCTAGACTACATCACATTTACCGAGCTTAACAGCTAATATCACAACCCGTTTGACCCCAACCATTTGAGACCTCGTTTCCAGTTGTTGAGACATGACAACATATCAAAAACCTTACTTACTGTTGGCTTCTGTCCAGCAGTTGGAAACGGTCTCAAAAGAGAGTCCATTTCAAAGTTATAATCTATTGAGTTTATTTATCTGCTAGAATTGCACATCTCATACTGAGTGACTTGAGTCCCATCAAACATGAGTACAAAAATTTGGTTCCATCAAGTCGGTCTCCTGATCAGTCCGGTCCTATTGTCTGCTATTAATATTCCTTTCATTATAACCTACTGTATGCGGGAATTTGATCGTGCGCAGAGTGGCATTTCCGTTTGCGAAAACGTATACACACTTCATAGTGGATTGCGTAAGCACTGCGGTGTATCGCCGACTCCTTCAATTGTTGCATTGTACCTCTTATGTGTTTTATTAAGGAAAAGTAATATAGGATTTATAGCTAATTGAGTCAACTCCATTAAACAAAAATGTACCAGCTCTGTCACTAGTAAGTCTCCGAAACAACCCCTTATCACATAATAGTTGGAGCTCCGCTCGGATTATTTAGCACAAAGGATAGAGGTCGCGTGTTTAAGAGTTGGTATGCTGGAACAGGAAGGGTGCCCGAGAGCCATGATGTGTTTCCCTTCCCCTTGAGATGGGCTAGCATGCACGAAAAAAACATGCTGCTTAAATGCCGAGGGTTTAGGCGCACTCCCTCTCCCGCTTTTATTGTTGACACAACTGACGTCAGCAGTATGTAGCACCGGCAAATTCAGCCGTTTTCACCTGTCCTGCACCCTTACCCGTAAAAGAGGCCTCCGGGATCCTGCAGTGTGGGTGAATAGGACCGATATTTACGAGGTGGTTTCGTCACTGGTGCATCTCCTGGGCCCGTTTGATGACGTCGTGTAACCGGCGCCGGCGTTGCACCAGGAACCCGAAAAACAGGTGCAGCAGAGCAGCCTCTTTCTGGGATGGTTCTCCGGATGGGAATGCACTAGCACGGCACGGCACATGTGCTTGGGCCTCGAGGGAAAAGGGGCAACTTCCCTCTCGTAGGTGGCAAAGGGGCGTGCGGGGCAACACTGGGAGGGCAAAAACTTGCCTTTTGATATACATTGCATGTCGGTGACGTCGAGATGATTCGCCACTATTACTGTACATGTGTCTGTTTTAGAATGAACTGCGCCGTAGACAAAGGAGAAACAAAAAATATCTATTCTACGCGGAAGACTGGCCTGCCTGGCCTGTGTAGCCAAGCCTCTCGGTCACCTTGGCAGGGACGCCGACCAGCACCAGGCCGTCTTCCAGAAAGCTCTTGGTGACGACCGCCCCGGCTGCAACCACACAGTTCTTGCCCAGGATAACCCCGGGCAAGAGAGTGGCGCCGGCACCCAGCCAGCAGCCGTCGCCAATGGTGATGGGCTTGGCGAGCTCCTGGCAGAGCTCATTGCGGGAGACAGGGTCCTTTGGGTGGGTGGCGGTGATGAGCTGAACGTTAGGGCCAAACATCACATGATTGCCTATCGTAATCTCGGCGCAGTCCAACATCACGCAGTTGAAGTTGCTGTAGAAGTGGTGGCCGATCGTACAGTTGTATCCGTAGTCGAGAAAGAGCGGGGGCTCGATGAAGCTCGTTTCGCAGTCTGTGAACTCACGAAAGACGTTGTCGTGGAGAAACTGCGAGCCTGCCTCGTGCACCTTGCCAATCTGCTCGACGGTCACGTCCTCCGCAAGCGTCTTCTCCTCCAGAAGCATTCGATACCGGTGCAACTTTCGGCGAACAGCATAACGGTCCTTCACCAACTGAGGGTCCGAACACAAGTAGAGCTCTCCGGCTATCATCTTTTGGTACTCCACGCATTCTCTTGGAGGCTGCACCCCCTTTGTCGGAGTAGTTGTGTCGTCCATGCTGCTGATCGTCCGTTTGTTGTTGTTGCGCCTCCGTGAAGATAGTAATGTAATACGAAGCAGAGACCCTTCCCCTTTCCCTCCCCCTGTGTACGACACGGCGCCCGCTAGAGGGGAGGCCGGATCTTGAGATTTTATCTGTGTCTTTCTCCGTCTTTGCCCTATCCTACCTCTGATTGTCCGACCCTCACAGCGGCCGAAATCTCGGCTTCCTGCATGGTCGGCCCGCTGTCGTCAACGCTTTGTCATCCGCGGCGAGGGTCCGGACATTATTAAGCTGGCGCCGGGTCTCGGTTATACCCATTATTACTCAACGTTCCGGCATGACGGCTGCAGTGGACGGGGCAGGGGGACACGGGGCCTTGTCCCCGGAGGGAAAAGAAGATTATAATCGGGATTGGAGAGGACCTAGAATAGTGTCATAGTTTTGTCAGATGGCCTGAGTATGCTGCAACGCCGCAGGCACTGTCGATCCTGTTTTGTAATCCTCAGCAGAATCCAGACAATAGTCCCAGTGGTATAAATACTAATGGGTTTGCTTCCTGAGATGGAGGCTCTTGGGAGAACTGAAAGATTGATGCCTTTTTCCCTTCTTTGGAAAACCACTCACATTCATAGAGCCTTTGCACAATGGGATTACTCAACAGAATAGAAGAAAAGTTTCATAATGACAAGCACAACACAAACAGAATGATGTCGACCATCAACAACCAGCAGAAGTTCGGCTTCTACACCGGCGACTCACCTCGCAACCGCATGATGGACACGATATCCAACGAGCAGGGCGCATCACTGGTCGGAAATAGAAAAGTTCCTGGTCTGGAGTACTCCAGCACGGTCGTAAACAGGAACTTGATGACGCACACCATCTCGAACGAGCAGGCTGATGACTTGGCATGCGGTGTCGACATCCGCAAGGATCGCTCTGCACCAAGAAACAAGTTGCTAGACTTGAGGCCCAACGAAAGCTTCGGACGGAGCCAGCCTAAACCCGTCGCTGGCTTGAACAGTGATCGTCTTCTTTGAGAAACTGCAGGATAGTTGGGATTCCCTCTTTCCTTTCACATGACTTTGCTATACCACTAGCGACCATGCTAGATTATTTTGCTCCTTCGGCATACATACTTTTGCCGTTCTATAAATGTCTAGAAGATATAGCATACTGTAAACCTAATGAAAATATCATGACAAGGGTAGCTAGTCATCTTCTTTGCAATCGTTAGAATGCACAGGCTAAACTGGGCATGCAGCAACATTAACTACAGGGAAGAAGTTCTAAAGGCACCCATGTTTTTTTAGTGCTCTCCGCGTAGGTCTTTGTTATACCACCTAGACATGAAAAACACTTTGCATAGTCTAGTGACAGAAATAAAACAAAGATGGGATATTTTCCGTCGCCGTTTTCGGCTATGCAATGAATGGGCAACATTGAGGTGACGAGATACAAGAGCATATCTTGATCAACTGTTTGTTTTTGCTTTGTTGTGGGAGGGATAAGGGGACAGTTTCGCGTCCATTTCCACAGGGAATCTAAAACATCCAATAAAGGTGTGCTGAAGAAAACATCTACAGGCCAAATCCACTACAGTCTCTTTACTATATCTGTTTAAATCGTTCTCAAGATTTTTGCAGCGTCCCAAACGGTGGAAAAGACTGCAGGCATTGTTGTTTTGATGTTCGAGTTAATTAGCTGAGTATGGGAACCTTTTGATCGCAGTGTCGGTATTGACAACTTGGGCACAGCTTTTGGTACTGGCGGTTTAACTGCTTAGAAGATTTAAAATCAACGAGAAGCTACTTGCAGTTTTATAATTTTACCCTCTCTTTTGGACCCTTTCCTGAATAATTTTCTAGAGATACAACAAAGGTGTGAAATATTCATTCACAAAATATAAGCCTTGTTTTGTTAACTTCGCAACTGATCTTCTGGCCAAGTACAATAGCATTCGTTTAGAGAAAAAGGAGGGAGATGGCTTAGGAATATTGAGGTTTCATCCCCTCCGTTTTCAACTCACAATTGATTTTAAAGAAATTCTCCAAAAAAGCCCACCCACAGAGCGTAAATACACTGATTTTACCACTGAGTATAGATATGATGTGAAGTTTGAAGATATACCGTCTTCACTTAAAGTGGCGGGAAACTTAAATAGCGATACTACAACCGTTATAAGAACGTCAAACGGTTTTTCTTCAAATCTGGTTGAGCAACTAGTATCTGACGTCGAGGGAATTTTGCTGATACAGTTCATAGAATGAAGCTCATCTTGATGGCTGCTTTTTGCATGATTCACAGGGATCATTTGCTCCTCAGATAGCCTCGTTGTTTTTGAATTTGAAAAAGATAATTCGTTAAATCGTACATGGGCAAAATTCCCTGAAGAGACAATAAGTTCCTTATATTGAAAACTTCCTATTAAGGCGAGCCGCCCGTGTAAAAATCTCACCAAGACTACATAGCTGGTTCCTTAAAACTTCAAACTTTGACGAAGCAACCACCAGATAGTATGTCAGTAAATGGCTTATGTTCTTTAAACGTCTAGGCGTTTTGGGTTCGATGTATGACGATGAAAATGACTTTATTTTGTCGAAATTCTCTAAAAGCCCAAGGATCGAGAGGATAAAATGGTTTTGATTTTCAGCCAACAGATAGAGTTTTACGATAAATTGTGGAAATTCCAACAAAGAAACATACAAAAACAATTTTAAGGCACGTACCAGAAGCACCTGGTAGATCAGAGTACGATCCTGAACTGCACATTAAAATTGGTAAAGTACATTTTTGTTATTTGGCGATAGGATACTTCAAGGGCTAA
The DNA here is from genome assembly GCA_025531575.1 of Pichia sp. PH4023. NCBI lineage: Eukaryota > Fungi > Ascomycota > Pichiomycetes > Pichiales > Pichiaceae > Pichia > Pichia sp. PH4023. The sequence continues at coordinate 37,809 of JAMGYR010000035.1, forward strand.
AGAAGCCAGCGGCAAAAACAATGTAAGAGTGAAGACTGTGAGATGAATAACGATTCAAATGCTGCTGACGATAATATAATACAGAAACCACAGATCTTTGAGTCGACATCTGATATATCAAAATACAAAAACTCGGTTTCCACTGAAGTAATTGTGAGGAGAGTAATAACGTCCTAGTAAATGCTTGATTTTATGATAAGCAACGGTTTGTCACACTAAGAGGTCAAGTACATTGAAGGTCACTTCGATTGCATATGTTTACTGCTCTGTGGTTTCTACAAAAGGACAGATAAACCATGGAGGAAGTATAAGAACAGCTGTTGAGAGAGATAAAAAGTATACAGCATTGAAAGATAAGGAAAAGATCCTTATGAAAATTAGATATCAAAGTGATCTAAAATGGGAAAGTCAACTGACATCTGAGTCCATAACTACAAAGGTTTACTCCTCATATCCGAGTTTGGACTCTTACTTATCATTTGATTATGTAAATTGTCTTTATAAGCAATGATCAATGAATAGTAAAGACTGTTTAGAGTGGATATTCAGTCAAGAACAGCTAGACTCCAACAATTGTCAAAGCACCGCTGATCAAAACAGTTCATGTCATCGGTTTTTTTAGCCGTCCCCCACAAGTCTGGGGAACAATTAGCCATTGAAAGGGGCAGTGTCACCAATGGATACTTCACCATTATTCGGTTACACTCTGTTCCAGCTCTGGGGGACCTATATCTCCACAAAAAACATGCTTTTGTTGCATTGATGACACTTTTCAGAAAGTGGTGCTAGCTTGGTAATGATTTTCCGCGGCGCATAAACTGAAGCCACCATCACCACAGCAAACCATGTCGTAGACTTTGTGTCTACTATTTAATCCACTGCTAATAGATTTACATGTTTCACACTATACATAGATCAAAAAATACATACCACCGTACCATGACATCTTACCGCTTCCTCTTCTGGTTGTGTACCAGAAAGATTTTTGTTCAAAGTTTCTGGTTTTAGAAAAGAAAATAGCAACTAAAAAGATTCTTCTATAATATGAATGAACCCTTGTGTTATTTTTCTCCGTTCCTACAAATTTGATCTACGTTCTGCGCTTTGATGAAGGAAAGATATGCCTAGGTTTGAGAAAGAATGAGATATTTCACCATACATATAATAAATAATGGACTACAGGAGTATCAATTCAATCAAGTAATCAACTCTAAAAACTATAGGTGCATCTGTAAGCAAGTTAATCACGTTTTTTTGACTGCAAGTTTGCCTGGAACGTAAGGGAACTTCTCTTTAAAATGCAGTGCAATATCACGACGGTTACAAACCCAAACACCTTCCTTTTCACTTATGTACTTCATAAAATTTCTCAAAGCATTGGTTCTCCCCGGTTTCCCGAGAATTCTGGAGTGCATTGGGATATTCATCATTCTACCCCCTTCTCTGTATAACTGATCAAATTCACTCTTCAAGTAATCTTCATAAACAAAGGCGCCCGGGAAACCAGGACCTGGAGACGATGCAACAAATTTGTAATCATTATTAACATAATTGTATGGAATCATCAATAGTCCCTTCTTTTCTTCCTCTGGTAAATCCTTTTCATGTTCAGCATCTCTCCAGTAAGGAATGTCATCATTGTAGCAGTCGGATTCCCATAAAAAAGGATAACCAAGTTGCTCATGCGCAATCTTTACCAACTCTGGAGTTTTGATATTACCTCTTCCAATATATGCTCCAACCGGTGCTTCACCTGACGCCTCTTCGAGGGTCAAAATCGCTTGCTTGATCATTTCAATTTGCGTTTCGTCATCAAGTCCCGCCCAGTTAACCCAACGTAAACCGTGATTTGCAATTTCATGACCATCTCTAACACATGCTTGAGCGAACTCAGGGTTTTTCTGGAATGCGGTACCAACGGCATATAAAGTCATCGGCCACCCAAACTCTCTGAATAGTCTGATTAATCTCCAGCCACCAGATCTCGAACCGTACTCAAATTCACTTTCACTCATTAAATGTCTACCATTGAGTACTTCAGTGTTTGCACCGCTTTTCTCCCAAATGTATGCCTCGGATCTATCATCACCATGCAAGATATTATGTTCACCACCTTCTTCATAATTAAGAATAAAGGAAACTGCGATTCGGGCACCATTGGGCCACTCAACATCAATTGGGTTCTCTCCGTAACCAAGCAAATCTCTTTCCGGCTCATATTTAGGCATAGGGCCCGGAATATACCCAATAGTGTCCATTTTGATAGCTTATTTAGTTTTGGTAATTAGTCAAGACTGCTTATCGTTCTAATTTTCCAAAGAAAAATCTAGAAGAAATACTTAGTCTCAAAAATAGAATAAATTAGAGCAACTACGTTAGTATTTATATTATTCTCAACTTCAATTTGATTTTTTTATCAGACTAAAAATGGACAAATCAGGATCTTCATCTATTTCTACACACAAGCTTACAAAACGGACGAGAGATAGTTATCGGAACCCCTCCGATCAGTTGTTATCACCGTGCAGATAAGTTCCCTCCGCGCTCTGATAGCTCGGGTATGGAAAATTGAAGAGCATTGTATACTCAAAGCTGTTTCTACGTCGGCCATCCTCCGAAATTAGAAAAAAGTCACTCTAAAAACAAATAAATGCCCCCATGTTTCGCCTTTGAAAATATTCTTTTTTGTTTTCATCACATTATCGTGTAACTAACATCTGATTAGGAATAAATAACCATTTAATCCTGAGGATATATCACACACAAATGTCGGTTTTCACGTTTGACGTCAAAGAAGGTAATCCAGTGAATGCGGAAACAATTGCTTCTTTAACAAAAGAATTAGGAGTTGAAGAGGAAAGAATTGAGGATATCAAGGACTATGCTACTCTTTTAGGTGTTTTTCATGATTCGTGTGAAGAGATCATGAAAATGGAAGATTATTTGCCGACCGTTGATTACGAAAGATTTCCCAGAGAAAACGTCCACTTTCCGTCTGCTGAAAACAATAAGCTCGGTGCTTGGGGCTGGAAATTTACAATAAAGGACCACAAACCAATGCTTAATACAAAGAAGTTGCTGGAAGGTGCTAAAGTCTGTGTTAAAGATTGTGTTGCAATTGCTGATATCCCAATGCTTTTAGGAACCAACTTCATAACTGACTATATTCCGACGACAGATGCTACAGTAGTCACCAGATTATTGGAGCATGGTGCTGTAATTGAAGGTAAAGCTGTCTGTGAAAATCTTTGCCATTCAGCAACTTCTCATTCGGCAGGTACTGGTGTAGTCCACAATCCTTGGGCAATGGGTTACTCAACTGGAGGTTCATCTTCTGGAACTGCAGCGATTGTTGCACATGATCAAGAATCTGTCGAAATTGGAATAGGAGCTGATCAAGGAGGCTCGGTAAGGATTCCATCCGCTTGGTCTGGCTTATGTGGTATGAAACCAACTTTTGGACTAATCCCTTTCACTGGATGTGCCAGCAATGAAGCAACCAATGATACTTTGGGAATCATGACCGAAAACGTTTTATCAAATGCGAGAGGCCTCCAAGCGGTTGCTGGTACCGATGGTATGGATGATAGAGGATTTTGCATTACTGGAGATACTTATTATGATAAGTTACTGGCCTTGGATAATCACAAAAGTTTAGATGGTATTAGGATTGGAATTGTCCTGGAGGGATTTGAAAATCCAGCGGTTGAGGAAAGAGTAAGAGAATGCTGTTACAAAGCTGTAAAGAAGTTTGAAGAATTAGGAGCAACAGTGGAGAGTATTAGCATTCCCCTTCACTCAAAAGGTCCTTTGATTTGGAGTGGTATTTCCAAAGTCGGTGGCTATCTGACGAAAATTGGATGTGGAGTTGGTAGGCGTGGAACGTCTTTAAATGATTTGAACGAGAAGTTTATGACTTCGATGCACGAAAAACAACGTTGGAATCAGGCTTACCCTTCCACAAAAAACATCTACTTTAATGGATTGTATGCCGTCGAAAAATTCCCTACCTTGTACGGAAAATGCCAGAATTTATCCAGGAAACTGAAAGATGATTATAACAAAGCTTTGTCAAAATTTGATATCCTCGTTATGCCAACTGTTCCATTTGTTGCAAGATCTCACTGTGATCTAAAAAATGCTGTTTCTCCGTTAGATTTGTTAGGCAAGCAGGTTGGTTTAAGCTCGAACACAGCCCCCTTCAACCAAAGCGGTCACCCAGCATTTGCAATGCCTTGTGGACTGTTATCAATTCAAGAGGGACCACTCAAAGACAGTGATGTCAAGTTACCCGTTTCTCTCCAGCTTGTAGGTAAGTGGTACGAAGAGCTGACCATCTACAAGGTCGCTTTTGCCTTTGAGCAATCGTATGACTGGAAGCAATTATAGTTTTTATGTTCGATATAGTTTGATATAGTCTCTTAAGATATTGCTTGAACGAATGATTATTCTCTCGGTACATTATCCTATGAACTTTTGGACGAATTATCTATTCAATAGCACTCTTAAATAATAATCAAATTTTACTCTCACACCACTTTAAATGATACCAATAATTAGGGTGCTAAAGTAATATTGGTTGATAAAACTACACTGAGGCCTAAAAAAATGCGCCATAGTTTACCAACACGTTCCTCAGATTCCCAGATTCTTCAACTCGTTTATTTTACACTTTACTTCGGTTATAACTCTGACCGGCAAATAATCCTGTTGAAAAAATTCGGCTAAATTTTTGCACAGAAAAGCTGATAGCAAATAACTGCCCAAATTACTTGTACCTAGTAAGGTATCTGAATATTCAAGTGTTAGTCAATAAATACCATACCCACCAGCTTACTGCGCCAGGTAGTATCTTAGTTCCTGAGCATACTCACCCCGAAAAAACGAACGCCTAGACTACCCGTTTCGCTTATCGATAAAAACTTCCTCGATCGGAGTACTTCCGAATGTTTTCGTATTCATCGATAAGACGCGAGATAGGAACGTTACCGTCTTGGAGAATTATCAGGCTTTCAACTTGACAACTCCACAGTTTGAAATTCCGAGCCAGCATGCTATTTAAATAGTTGTTGAGATTCAGCTGATTTTTCTCCTTGTGTTGAAGTGATTTATTTTGTCGAGAGAGTATAAATGAATCCAAAACTGAATTACATTACAAAGTGTGGACAAAATGAAAAACTATTTCCAAAAATTGAAACTTACACCTGCTAGTTCAAAAGGTCATGCATGGTATAATGCTGATCTTTTGCCTACCCCACCTGAAAAAAGAACATGGAATGTATATAACTTTCTGTTCTTTTACTTCACTACTTCATTAACACCGTCTTCGTATACTTTGGGTGCAACATTGGTGAAAATGGGTTTGCTTTGGTGGCACGGTCTCATTTGTGCTGCAGTGGGTAGTTTTTTCTTATCAATCATTTTGGTCGTCAATTCTAGAGCCTCTTCAAAGTATCATCTAGGGTTTCCAGTGATTGTTAGGGCACCAGCCGGAATGTACGGCTCATACTTTTTCATTTTCGTTAGAGTCTCTGTTGCATCAATCTACTTTGCGGTTCAAACATACTTTGCAGGAAACTTAATGGATGTAATGTTGAGAGCAATATTTGGTCATAAGTGGGTTAACATTGGAAACACATTACCCAAATCCGCAGAAGTTACATCCTCCAACCTACTTGCATTTTTTATTGTTTGGATAATCCAACTGCCATTAATCTTTATGCATCCAACTATTCAAAGACATCTATATACGGTCAAAGCAATTACTACGACTACAACATTATTTGCTATTTTTGGCTATTGTGTTAGAAAAGCTGGGGGGTTGGGATCACCTGAAACTTTAGCAGAAGGCAGAGTTTACGGATCAGATCTTGGGTGGGGTATCGTTTATGGTATTAATTCAATTATGGGTGCACTTTGTCCAATTCTTATTAATGCCGGTGATGTTGTCAGATATGCTAGAAACACAAGAGATGCAGCATGGGTTCAATCTTTTGCAATTTTATTTTCAAAGGTCTTGATCACGTTTTTGGGTTGTGGAACAACATCTGCGGCTAGAGTCTTTTTGGGTAAAACATTCTGGAATCCTTGGGATTTGTATGATGCTTTGTTAGATTACCATTGGACTGCAGGTATGCGTACCGCAATGGTATTTGCCAGTTTTGGTATGATTCTTGCCTTGGTGATTGTCAACATTGGTACTAACTGCTTACCTGTGGGTGCTGACACAACCGGTATGTTTCCAAAATACATGACAATTGTAAGAGGCCAGTTCCTCTGCTGGCTTGTGTGCCCGTTGTTTTTCCCATGGAAAATGATTTCAAGTGGTACAAGATTCATTGCTTTCCTTGGAAGTTACTCCATTATGCTCTGTCCTATCGCTGCCGTCATGGTTTACGATTATTATTTTGTTAGAAAAGGTAATTTCCACACTCTCTCATTCTACAATCCAAATAAAGGTTCTATGTTTTGGTACGGAAATAAATTCGGAATTAACCCAAGAGCAATGGTTGCTTGGATATTTGGGGTTGGTGCAACAATTGCCGGTGTTGCAAATAGTATCCATCCCGGCTCTGTTCCAGCTGGTGTCTCTCACGTTTATCAGTTGGGATTTCTACTTTCATTCTCCATTGCTTTTTTCATATATGCAATACTGAATTACTTCTTTCCTGTGTCTCATTGTTTACCTGAAGGTTACGATAAACAAACCATCAACTTTGAAGAATTTGCTTCTACAGATGGATTCTTAGATGGAGAAAATTATCAAGATATCCTGGTCGAAGAGGATACTGTAATTGAGGACGAGAAATCTAGTCTTGTTGAGGCAATAGATATTTCAGTATACCTCAAAATCTGAAGTTATAGTTTAATTTTTTACTTTTTAACTTAATTAATTGCTTTTACAGTGGTGTCCGTCATGTATTTTTCAAGTAGTAATCATCCGATTCTCCGCCGGGTGATTTTTTCTTATCTTTGTCCGCGCCTCCTTCGTCGGAGGGGTTCCGATTGCGGGAGTAGTCGAAATAAAAGAAAAGCATTCGTTCATCGCAAGTACGATGGAATTATTGTTATGTGTTAGTTTAGTTTGAAGCCAATGGCTGAGCTCAAGATCTATACATTTAATTCATGAAGAAGCCTGAGCCGTGGAGGAGAAAAAGGGTTGATGTCAATTCGGTGGCATGCAACAGGTGTAAGTCTAGAAAGCAGAAATGTACTGGAGATTTTTCGAGGGGAGAACCATGTTTAGGATGCAAACGAGCTAATGTCACATGTGAGTATAGTAAGAAGAAAACTCCAAATTATGTCAAGAGCTTAGAGCAAAAAATAATGTATCTAGAGCAGCTCCTAAAGAAAGAGCGAGAGGATAACGTAGAGCCTAAAAAAGGTTTAACTACGATCGATCAGCTGATTTCTGAGAGGTACTCAGTCGAAGAAGGAGAAGAGGAAGAAGAAGTTGATTTGAACAATGTGAGAAAATGTGCTAATGAGAAAAATTCTACCCTAGAGGCTGATGTACTTACCAAATGTGCTGCTCTTTTCCCTTTGAAAGATGATATGGAACCTCTGTATGTTGGATCGTCCGGTTTAAATATAGCTTCTTTACTACAGGCGAACCTGAAGCTTGAAATTGCCGACTCGCTGAAATTCAATAATATACCAAAAGGCATTGATCAAAGTAGGACTTTAAATGAGTACGTATGTCGCTCACTAGACGATTTATTATATGATGAAACTAAGCTGAATCAATTTGTGGAGACGTATATTTCAAGGATACACAATAAGTATCCTTTTTTGAGTCGAGAGAATATTGCTGAGCTTCATAACAATCGAGAGTTTTACTTGAAAAATGATAAAATCTATGAGAACAAAACTGATATTCTAAACTCATTTATTCTCTTGATGATATATGCAATCGGCTCTATGATGGTGAGTCGAAAAACAAACCAGCCTGGCATATCAAATCCTTCCTATGAGAATGATGATTTCGTTTTCTTTACCAGTGCCATGAAGCTAGATCTTTCTGTGGTGTTCAAGCACAAGGGGATACTCAATATCCACTCAATGTTACTGACAGTTTTGTATCAATTGAGATTACCAAACGGCCCAGTGATTTGGGATATGATTGGTTTTGCTTTGAGATTGTGTGTAAGTTTTGGATTTCACAGAAAAAATATTGATCTTTTACACCAGAAGCCATTAGTTTACCAGCAAAGAATGCTAACCTTTTGGTCTGCATATTCTTTGGAAAGAACCATTTCTGGCAGCTTTGGAAGACCGTTTACGCTATCCGATCGTGATATTGACGTCGACCTACCAATCAATATCGATGAATCGATAACCGATGATAGTCTATTAATAAAAGAATATTACCTAACACTGAAGGATCGTAAGTCAAAAAATCTAACATCAAGAATGCAGGCAATTCATCACTTTAGGTTTGTGAAAATAGAAAGTGAAATACAAAATAAGATTTATAGAGTTGACATTGAGTTTGAAAACATTCCAAGGGGAGAAATAAAAGACCTAATACTAAAAATGAAGGAGTGGGCATCGGACATCCCACCATCAACTAGTGCAGAATATGATTATTATCTTTATTTGTTCAACAAGCAAATACGTTTTTTATTGCAGCCTTTTTTGTGCAAATTGAGACAAGATGATCCTCTATTTGTTGAATGCATTGAAGCCGCATCTACTGTCTGCCAACTAAGTAAACGGATGTATCAAAATACAAAAACCAGACTCTCCTTTATTGCGCTTCAGACAGTGTTTTTGAGCGGGGTTACAATGATTTACGGATTATTGTCTAAGAAGACCGCTTGGAATTTTTCCATCAGCGAAGGTGTTCGATGCTGTAGTGATGTACTATTCAGCGTTGCTCAAAGAGCCTATACTTGTGGGATATTTTCTGAATTATTCGAGAAGTTGGTTGCGATGGTTCAGGAAAAAGAAAAAGCTAACGACCAGCATTGTAATGGTGATAAGGCTTTTAACATCGGGGGTAAAATGGATCTTTTCGGGCAAAATGAACTAAGGAGAAATGTTCATGATACTCATCAAAGGGAAAATTTGGAGATTTTCAATGAAATCTCGTTAGAGGACGAAAATTTGAAAGAATTGGAAAACCTGTTTGATTTCGCCAATTTGGACTTCCTAGGAACACAAAAGCTTGATGCACTGGTTAAAAGGACATCTGCCAACAGGCAATTTATAGAAGAGGATACATTTATGGGTTTTTTTGAATAATGACTCGGAAAGAGGGGGTTGTGCAAGCTTTTTACTTTGCTATACAAATGTTTAGAAATACTTACGTTTGAAAGAAAAATTCAATGTGCTTTTTTTCCCTAGTAGTTGAAGCTAAGGAGCTATTTAGATATTCTACTTTGCCACGGACTAAAGTTAGTTTGAAGAAACAATAATCCTTAGTTGTTCAAAGCTCTAGCCGATACAATAGTCAAACTGAGTTTTCTGGGTAAGAATTTCTGAAACTTCATAAGAGCTCCTAAAGAGCACACATTGGTAAAGACTAATTGATAAGAGTATTTATTACTCACCGATTTTGAGAGCTAGCCAAAGCAGAAGCTCTACTCGAGATACTATTAGGATCGAAGATTCCGCCCACTGGCTCATTTTCAGTGGCAGTGCTGACTAAAGACCTAACCCTGTCTTCACTAAGTGGAGCGGCAGCATGAGATCCAAAATATCTTACGGCTTCCTGCTGACTGAGGCCTTCCGGGAGCACTGGAGCGTATGGTTTGCAGTAAACAGGAGTATTTGGTTCAGTTCTCCAACTATCTTTCAGAGAACACGCATCGATGGTCGCAAACCCAATATTCTCTACAAACTTTCTCACAATTTCCTTTGCCTCATCATCATCACCGCTGACAGGAAGGCATGTTTGGCTTGCTGGGTCTCTATTTGCAGCCGGTTGAATGTGTATGGCCCATATGTTGTTAAAGACTTTAATTTGTTTAGCAGACTTATCCAGGTACTGGGCAACATATTCGGCCGTGGTTAGCTTACGGTAGTCAAGAACATCAATATGGCCGTCTCTGAGAGGGTAGTAGTTGTTGGTGTCGATGACAATTTTGTCCTTCAAGCCCCCAATGGCTGGGATCAAAGATGGAATCACATGCAATGGCACAGTAACTATAACGAGCTTGATGTCGTTGTTCTTGGCAATATTTTCAGCGGTATCAGCTGAAACAACTTTTTCACCCCCAAGATCTTCCACGGTTTTGCTGAGAGAGGCAGGTTCTTTGCTGTTACTGATAACCACTCTGTAGCCAGCATCAACTGCTAAGCGAGCAAGGTTGCTTCCGATGAGGCCAACTCCGATGAATCCGACTGTTTGAGTCATTCTGAGTTACAAGATGGAGCATGGATATAAAACTACAATTAAACCAATTTCAGAATTGGCACTTACTTCATTGACTTGAAAGAACCTCGTATATTTATGCGTGCATCAATTGCTGAAGACATATGCGACGTGATTACTAATTACGGATCTTATCATTTCTCCGTGTTGCTCGGCCGCAGTAATGCCAAGGCAGGAGCTGGAAATCTTTCCTCGTCTGTTAAAGCGACAATAGATCATGGAAAACTTAGGTGAGGCACCTCGGGTAAAAGGTCACATGTCTCAGCAACTAGAAGAACGTATAACAGCCATAACATTGGTACAACGACAGCTTTTTGTACACAAACAATGAGAGAGAACCCACCGCCATACGCGGAGATACGCTTTCAGAGACAAAGCGAGTCCGGTATGAGAGAGCGAAGCGTCGATTCTCCCAGCGCCATCGCAGTTTCGGGGTATGCGTCCAACAACAACCAAATTGGCAGTCGATTGGCCCACAACCCATCTTGGTCTCCAACAGGCTAAGACTACGCCGCTGTGAACCTCCCGAAAGCTGATTTCAGGTTGCGAGTCGAGTCGACTCGAGGATGAAGCGGAAGGCCAAAGATCCGATTGACCAGCTTCCTGTCAGCTTTCTTCGCCCAATTCCTTCGATGCCGCAGGCTGCAATAGAACTACTTCTGTCCCATACTCCACCAGCCCGATGGCAAGTGGGACATTATTGGAAGAGGCTTCAAGCCTAAATACAACGGGCACCTTCTTGCCCCACTGAACGTCAGTGCCGCAGATTATGTCGGTTTCTCGGGGACATCGGCACGGCAGGACGATTGAGTGGAATGGAGCAGCTGATTGCCAATCTTGCCCCGTTGTCCATGCACATGGGCGCCACGGGGTACTTTGTCACCGAGGGCATCAGCAAGACGTTTGCACGACGAAGTAAGCAGCTGGTGATCGAGATGATCGAAACCTCGCAAAAGCGGTTCTTTGGCCCGCGGGGGATCGAAGCCTTCTTCGTCTACGGGGACGAGTGCATCACCGTTGCCTATATCGGCGGCGTTCCCGAGCCGCTTCCAGCTGACTGGCGGAGCGGGCCGGACACAAGCAGGTCAGAAGGCAATCTTGATGCATACCAATACAGCGACAGTGACAGCGACAAACGCAAGCTGTCCAAGGAACAGCGGAAGCAGCAACACAAGAAGCTCAAACTACGCCGCAAGCTGAACAAAAAGCAGCAACGCGAGAAAAAGAAAAGAAAAGGAAAAAGTTTCTGCTGCTCGTTTTATCTTCCTCTTATCTACACAGGTAGTAGCCTCTTTTCTACTGCTATTGCCTCAGTCCCCAAACGGCAACAGCAGCCCTGCTGAGCCCTCCCTTGCCAGCCTTATCTGCTGCTGTCTTTCCCAGCCACCGAGCTCCAATAGCGAGGGGGGGTTTCGGGCTATTTACCCCGCAGGCTGCAGCCGCGCGCGGGGAAGCTTCTCCTGCAAAGGTCATGGGCGCCTATTGTCCGGACCACAAGCCTTGCCGGGATCTGCGCATTGGAAACGGCTGTGCACCACGTGGGGCCGGCGCTTCAAGTGCGCACAATAGGCCCCACCACACGCCACACTCCGGGCACCCCCCCCCTGTGACCGACCGCATAGATAACAGAGCCAGGATGGTCCGTTTAGGCAATCGTACTGATAACAGTTGGCTATTTCTATCTTTGGAGGTCGGGGTATATCGGCGTGATCACGTTTCGCCCCGTGCTGGTCCTGAAAATGGGCCAATGGAAGGGCCTCTTTTCTTTTTTGTCCTGCACCCCCGGCGGGGAAAGGTCTTCTCGGACTCGCGTGCCAGTCCGGTCAGGCGACTTATAAGTAGACCATGTTCGCACCTCTTTAGCACTCCTCCTCAACGCATCCATAGCTTTCATGTCTGTCCATTCTTGCAGGCTAGATTGAGTTTGTGCTCTTTTTTATACTGTTTCCTTCCTTCTGTATATACTCTAACCCCTCCAAGTAGTGACCGCTGTAAACACCAAACATCATCATTGATAGCATGAGTGACGACAGATCAGAAAAAAGAGAGTTTGACGAACAGGTTATTTCGAGAAACTCGTCGATTTCGACCGACCCGGGCTCCGCCAATGCGGGCTCCCAAAGCTACATGATCCCCATCGCCAAGTGCGTGGAGATCTTCAACACGAACCAGGTCCACGGCCTCTCGAACGACTACGCCAGCGAGCTGTTGAAATCCCACGGACCGAACGCCCTCGGGAACGGCCAGAAGGTATCTATCACCAATATCTTGATGCGGCAGATCTTCAACGCCATGATCATCGTGTTGATCATCTCGATGATCATCTCGTTTGCAATCAAGGACTGGATCACCGGAGGTGTCATCGCCTTCATTATCGGCCTCAACGTCGCCATTGGTACCCAGCAAGAGTTCAAGGCAGAAAAAACAATGGGATCCTTGAAGAACTTGAGCTCTCCTTCGGCCCTGGTCATCAGAAACGGCTCGGAGGCTACCATCCCTTCCGAAGAGGTTGTCCCGGGAGACCTTGTTATTGTGAAGGTCGGGGACACCATTCCGGCAGACCTGAGGTTGATTGAGACTCACAATTTTGAAACCGACGAAGCGTTGCTCACGGGAGAATCCTTACCCGTGGCGAAAGATGCCAAAGAGCTATACAACCAGGTTATCCCCGTTGGTGACCGTCTTAACTTGGCCTTTTCTTCCTCTACAGTCTCAAAGGGGAGGGCTGTTGGAATAGCAGTTTTGACCGGTCTCGATACAGAAATTGGGAAAATCGCTAAAGCCTTGCAGGGCAATAACACCATCATCCAGAAGATCGAAGACAAGGAAACCGCAGGCCCTAGAGAGTACGCAAATGCCGCCAAGTACACCATTTGGAACACTATAGGTTACATCCTTGGCATTGCGGAAGGCACCCCATTGAAGAAGAAACTATCATGGTTGGCAATCTACTTATTCTGGATTGCCGTTGTATTCGCAATTGTTGTGATGGCCTCCCAAAAGTTCAATGTCACCAAAGAGGTGGCAATCTACGCCATTTGTGTTGCTCTATCAATGATCCCATCCTCTTTGGTGGTGGTTTTGACAATCACCATGGCAGTTGGTGCCAAGGAGATGTTGAAAAGAAACGTCATTGTCAGAAAATTCGATGCCTTGGAAAACTTGGGCTCAGTCAACGCAATTTGCTCAGACAAAACAGGTACGCTAACACAGGGTCGTATGATTGCAAAGGAAGTTTACGTTCCCAGCGTCGGAACATTTTCAGTCAGAGATTTCAACGAGCCTTTCAACCCAACATTAGGCGAGGTTCTTTACTGCGATTCAACTCCACTAGAGTTAAAGGAGAGTGATGACAAGGATTGGATCTCATTTGAGGCATTCAAGGAGAAGTTCACCGGCACCAAGAAAATGGAAGATTTTAACCTATGGATTGAGACTGCTTCATTGGCCAACGTTGCAAAAGTGTATGAAGATACAGATGACACCGGAATGAAAGACTGGAAAGCGAGAGGTGATCCGACTGAGGTTTCAATCCAGGTATTTGTTACACGTCTAGGTTTTGGAAGAGACTACTTGGTTGACGAATGTGACAAATACACCTACTTGGCTGAATTCCCATTCGATTCATCCATCAAAAGAATGAGTTCAGTTTTTGCAACCAATTCTGCCGATGGGAAAGGAAAAGAGATCATCTATACTAAAGGTGCAGTGGAAAGGATTTTGAACATTTGCTCAACATGGACAGACCCTTCTACAGGGAAGTTGGCGGAAATGAGTAATGAAGTTATTGAACACTTGGAAAAAGAAATGGACGCATTGTCCTCCAAAGGTTTGAGAGTTTTGGCTTTTGCAAGGAAAACTCCAGACGATCAGAATTTGAAAGAAAAGTGGCAGAAAGTTGATCGGGAACACGTTGAGAACAATTTGCATTTCCTGGGACTAGTCGGTATATACGACCCACCTAGACCTGAGTCATTACCATCGGTCAAGTTATGCCATCATGCTGGTATCTCGGTTCATATGGCAACAGGTGATCATCCTTCGACTGCAAGCGCTATTGCTAAAGAGGTTGGTATTTTGCCTGATAATGTACATATGCTTTCACAAAAGGTGATTGATTCCATGGTTATGACTGCTCCACAGTTTGATAGTCTATCAAATGCTCAAATTGATTCCCTACCTGTATTACCACTTGTTATTGCGAGATGTGCACCACAAACAAAAGTTAGATTGGTTGATGCACTTCATAGAAGGGGACAAATTGTTGCAATGACCGGTGATGGTGTCAATGATTCTCCTTCATTGAAGATTTCAGATATCGGAATTGCTATGGGTAAGAATGGTTCGGATGTCGCCAAGGATGCGTCGGATATCGTTTTAGCAGATGACAACTTTGCCTCAATTTTGAATGCCGTAGAAGAAGGTAGAAGAATGAGTGATAATATCCAGAAATTTGTCATTCAACTTCTTGCATGTAACGTTGCTCAAGCATTGTTTCTCTTAATTGGTTTGGTCTTCAAAGATGATGACGATTTTTCAGTCTTCCCATTATCTCCAGTGCAAGTCTTATGGGTCATTGTCGTTACTTCTTGTTTCCCAGCCATGGGATTAGGTGTCGAAAGAGCGGCCGAAGATGTCATGGATCGTCCTCCAAAAGATGCCAAACAATCAGTATTCACTTGGGAAGTTGTTATTGATATGTTTGTCTACGGAATTGTCATGGCTGGTGCTTGTATGATCCCATTTATTATTGAAGTTTACGGTTATGGTAACGGGGAATTAGGAGAGAACTGCAACAGAACAGACTACTCGTCAACATGTACACATGTTTTCAGGGCAAGAGCCGCCTCATTTGTTACAATGACCTGGTGTGCATTGATTTTAGCATGGGAGGTCATCCATACAAGAAGATCATTGTTCTTAATGCACCCACAATCTTCTAATCCAAAGACTCAATGGATGAAAGACTTGTGGCAGAATCAATTCTTATTTTGGTCCGTCATTCTTGGATTTGTCACCCTCATTCCGACAATATATATTCCTGTCATTAACGATTATGTGTTTTTGCAAAAGGGAATCTCAACTGGTTGGGCATGGGCATTTCTTTGTACACTTCTTTTCTTGGTTGCTGCAGAATTGTGGAAGTACAGTAAGAGACAGTATTTCAAGAACGAAAAGGCACTCAATCCGGAAGAAGATTTGGAGAAAAATGGTGCTTTTGACTCTTTTCAAAACTTAGACTCAGTTGATGAAAACGATTAAGTACATAATTCCCTTAAGCTTTACTCAACTTCAACGTTCAACTTCAACATTTTATATCATTCTAAATTCTTTGTTTTTATTTTATTTACGTTAGCAGGAATATTTTTTTAATCGACCTAGATTTTAAGTAGAAAAAAAACCATATTATTAACCCCTTAGACTGGAGCAGTGCACGAGAAGATGTCGCATCGATTACGATCAAATATACTTGATATACTCGACCAAAGCCCAGGATCCCAAGCCTAAGAATGCCAATGAAGAGAGGCATATAATATAAAATAAGTCCGATTGAATATTATACGGCTTCACCCGTATAGCTTGAGCGATACTCAGTGTTGGGCCGGCGGAGGCGTTCTCCGGCTGGACCACAACGGCTCGGGAAACATTTTCCGTGCGCTTGGGCGTGGTGCAGTTCCTCGGAGATCTTCTCCGAAACTGTTGTAATAAAGTGACCCTGTTGCCAGTTATATAAAAACAAGACACATCCTCATGCAACAAAGCGGGATCTTCCTATGAATTTCTGGCTTCTGTTCCCAGTCTGTTTGTGGAGCTGCAGCTTTTACTACTAGAAAATGAGCGTTAAAGAGATTGATTCAAAAAAGTTCTGGGAAGTTGCAAACAACAAGCTTGCGTTTTTCGGTGCACAGTTCGTCCAGGAGATCATCGTGAGATCCGAAGGAGTATATGTATACACTAATGAGGGGAAAAAGATTTTGGATTTCACATCGGGACAGATGTCCTGTTTAGTAGGTCACTGCCACCCTGAAATTAACAAGACAATTGCCGAAAGTGCAGCTACCCTCGACCACACTCTCTCTGGTATGATTAGTCCTCCTGTTGTGGACCTAGCAGAGAAGTTGACTAATTTGTTACCTGAAGGACTGGACAGAGTTGCTTTTTTGAGCACTGGAGGTGAGTCTAATGAGTTCGCTATTAAACTTGCCAAATGCGTGACGGGCAACTTTGAAGTCGTCGGTTTATCACTTTCTTGGCATGGGATGACCGCTGCCGCAAATGCCTGTACCTATCAGGCAGGGCGAACTGGCCACGGTCCTATGACGCCTGGCTCTTTAGTTTTGCCAAGTCCTAATGCATATCGATCTATTTTCAGAAATCCTGACGGTTCCTACGACTGGAAAACTGAGCTGGAATACGGCTGGTCTTTAGTTGATGCCCAAAGCACAGGCTCGTTGGCCTGTGTCATCATCGAGCCAGTTATGTCATCTGGTGGTATGCTCATTCTTCCAGATGGTTATTTGAAGGAGATGAAAAAACATTGTGAAAGGAGAGGAATACTCCTAATCGTGGATGAGGCTCAAACAGGTGTTGGTAGATGTGGTAGTATGTTTGCAATAGAAGAAATGGGTGTCACACCGGACATCTTATGTTTGAGCAAGACTTTAGGAAACGGTTTGCCCCTATCTGCTGTAATTACCAGTGAAGAGATCGATAACAAAGGTAGAGAAAGAGATTTCTTATTTTATACTACACATGTTAATGATCCAATACCAGCTGCAGTTGGTTCAAAAGTTTTGGACATTGTCGTTCGGGACAACTTGGTTGCTAACTCAAAGGCTAGAGGTAAGCAACTGGGCGATGGCTTAGTTAGAATGATGGACAATTTCAAGGCCATTGGTGACGTCAGACAAATGGGCTTGATGGTTGGCCTGGAAATTGTGAAAGATCGGGCCACTAAAGAGAGCGATCCAGACAAGGCTGCTCTATTGGCAAAAGTCATGATGAAACACGGGCTGAATGCAAATCTCATTGCAGTCAAAGCCTTCGGTGGGGTTTTCAGAATGGCACCACCGATTTCGATCTCAAAGAGTGAAGTCGATGAGGCCCTAGCAATCATCGAAACCTCTTTTGAAGAAGTGTATTATCATTAAAAGGTGTCGGTTTTCTCATTAGAAGTAAGAGAGAAGGCTAAACAAAGACCATATATATATACCGAGTTCCTCTAACACTCTTTGTATAATGTCTGACACATAATCTACTTATTACCTGAAAAATTGAAAAATCTACCAGATTTCCTCGCAACTCAGTTCGATTTGGTCTTATCTGCGAGCGAACAACCGTTTTTTGTTCACGTGAGAACACCAGCTCAGTAGAGTTGAAGTGTTGTTCTCCAAAGGCTTATCGGTTAGCTTTACGTTGCCAGAGACCAGTGTTCGGGTCGGACCATGGGCGACTCGGACTCTGGAAGGGTTGCTAAGAGAAAGAGCGTGCTGGCATGCTTATCGTGTCGGAAACGGAAGGTCAAGTGTAACATAAACGAGCAGTTCCCCTGCGGTGCATGTTCGATGTTCGGCACGGAATGTGTGAAATCAACAACTGATAAAAGAAAAGCGAGGTCAGAATCGAAGTACATACATAAACTTGAACTGAAAACGAAAATGTATGAGGAAGAGCATCTAAGGATATCTAGTCAACTTGTAAAAATTGCCACTGTGATGAAAGAGCTATCGAATCTGAGTCATTCGTTTGGCGACAGATCCAGTAGTAATTTTGTTGCTGAAAAGGTTGATGAAACGGATCGGCCGGTGAAAATTACTGATGTGGAAAGTGTAGCCAATGAGAACCAGAATACCAATACGAATAGCTTTCCAAGGTCTATAGAACTGGCAGGAACACGTTCTAACATTTCGGGAAATGAAGTGAGCCTAGTGGAAAAATATCCCACTCCTGTTAGCTTCAAAGCGTTCGACAACAAGTTTCTTTCAGTGTACGGTCCGACTAGTATATTCGACACTATAGCTATTTCGAAAATATCCGACAGCAGAGAAGCAGAGGACATTTACATGCTCAACAAAGATCCAGAGATAGTGCATTACATTAAGTTGTTTTTCACGTGGCAGTACCCAGATATACATATATTCATCTTCAGGGAAGCTTTCTTACTCGACTTTTTCCATGCGAAAACAAACTCCTCCTATTGCTCAAAGGAACTTATATTTGCAATATGCTCATTTGGTTGCTTACTTACGGACGATCCATTGAAGAAAAGTATCTCGTCACAGTTTTTTCAAAAATCCCGGGAACTTTGTTTCCATAATTATTACAAGCCGTCAATTTCATTGCTACAGAGCTTTTTATTACTAGGGCTGTACGAGATCTACAATGGAAGGAACGAAAGTGGATGGTTCCTGTCGGGAATAGCCATGCGCATGGGCTATTCCATTGGACTTCAACTAAGCCCCAAAGATTTGATGTCAGATAATGCCAAGGGTGCTTTAGGTACCAAGATTAGAAGTCGCATTTTTTGGGGCACATATTTAGTTGACCATTTGATTGGCCTCTTGTTGGGTAGACCTTCAACATTGAAAATGAATGATAGCACAATTGAAGAAACCATCGAGTTACCCGACATCGATTGGATACATGAGTACTCTTTCCAGGGCAGTGATCGAGAAAGGAGTAAAGTGCTCAAGATTGGTGATCCTCTTAGAGCGACAGTAAATCTGATGGATCTGACGGAGAGTATGCTGAAAGAAATATTCAACGATAAGCAAAGCCTTGGGAAAGAGAAAAATGTTGAGCTCTATGAAAAACTATTACTGGTGAAAAAATACAATTTGAAGATCATGGAATGGAGAAAGGCATTGCCGAGGGATTTAGTATGGAACAGAGTTGATTTAGAAAATTTGGGAAGTGATCCTACAAAGCTAACATTCAAGCTTTTGTACTATATTGTACTACTTTGTCTCAATAGGCCATTTTTAAATCTCAAAAGCACAGAGAAATTCTCTGTTTATCAATACAGCTTTTCAAGAATTTGTACGAATGCTGTATCTGAGCTTGCAATTGCAATAAGAAAATTTGTTCAGATTTACGGATATGGCAAATGCTCAACTTTGATAACCTACTGCTGCGTGATATCTATTTCGGTAATTCTCAGGTCCGCTGAAGGTTCTGCGGTTAACTCTTTGACAGAGGACAGCATGTGTAAATATAAATTGCTACTTTTCATGATGACTCTTGAAAAATGCTCAGCCATTTGGGGCTTGAGTGAAAAGGCCTATGAGCTCACCAAACAAAGGTTGACTCAAGATTATAAGATAGACATACATCGAGAACTAGATAACTTTGATCCGTTTCATGAAATTGACATTATGGCAAAACAAAAGGGAGAGCAGACTGAAATCTTCGAAGATCAGGAGTACGAGGAAAGCGATATACTCAATGCGGTAGACGGGAACGACATGGTTTTTACAAACAATGATTATTTGGCTTTCAGAGAGGACTCCTTTGGGGGGCCTCCTATATTCATGACCTCAAATACTTTTCCAAGTTTAGAAGCGCTGTTTTCAAATAACAACACTAACCTTTTTGACTATGAGATATAGCTGCGGTTTCTCGTAAGTCGATTTCTTTGTATCCGTTTTCCTGACCTCATTCTTTTATATCCTTCTCCTAACTTCGTTATGTCCTTCCTCCGTCCTCCCGGTCCGATAAAGCCGGACAATTTACTCGCAACCGGTAGAACTTTTTTTCCTACACTCAGTCGAAGTGGTAAGTCATCATTACTAGGATGTTATCATTTTGTAGGGGATCTACGCCCGACAGAAACTTCTGAAAAAAAACATTTAGATTATAATCATTACATAAAAGCTTCACCAAGAGGCGGTAGAGGCGAATATAGTAAAACAGTATTAACTCACAGTTCAGTTGGCAAATTGTGCTGCAAAATCTGCCTTGAAGAAATCGGCAAGCTTGTGGGTACCAGTAACTGAACCATGCTTCTTGATGTCGTTTAACATTTCGCCTTGATAGGTTTTGGAATATAGATTGATGAGTAGCTCGGCGTTTTCTTTTGGTAAACCAATACTGATAGCACCTTGCAACGCCGCTTCATCTGAGACGCTGATCCACTTGACATCAATATTCAATGCATCGTTGATCATCTTCTCAATATCTGCTGCCTTGGCACAGTCGCTCACAACGTAGATCTTTTTGAACTTCTCACCTGTAGGAGGGTTGAGGATCAAGTCTGCGCATAACTGAGCAATATCTGCTGGGTGGACATACCACTCGACTGTCTCTCTTTCTACGTTGAAGTAAACCGCATTGTCCTTCTTAATGGTACCAATATTATGGTAAAAGTTCGTGAAGAAACCGGTTGGTGCGACCAGGGAAACGCTTGGGACATTGGGAAGCTTTTCCTTCAAAATCTGCTCGTTCTGGTAGTGGAAACCGATTTTTGGGTTGGTTGCGCCTACAGAGCTGAGGTACACAACATTTGGAACTCCAGCACTCAGTATGGCGTCACACACCTTTCTGCACAAAGAAGTCATACATTTCACCGTATTTGGCACAAAAAGATTGGCAGGAATCAGAACAAAAACTGAATTGGCGCCCTGAAAAGTTTTGGTTAAGAATTCGACATCTTCCGTGGATCCGACAGCAGCTTTGGCACCGTCTGCCTCAATGGCCTTCCCATTCTCAGCTGAGCGGGTGATCACTGTCGTGTCAACTCCCTTTGATACTAAAATTTCCGTGAGCGGTTTGGTAACGTTACCTTTTGATCCCAATAAAACGGCCTTCATGATTGTTTCTGTTTGGTTTTAGCTATAGTTCAATCTCATTTGAAGCGAAATTCAAACATAACTACTGTACTTACTTCTTGAGACTGGGGGTGCAAGCTGATATTTATAATCGAGCAGACGACTATTTCCTTTTCCACCCTGTCTGGTCCGGTTACGGTGATAATCAACTATATCCTATTCTTTTTCCTTATAGTTTCATAAGTCCGGGCCGGGGACAAACTCCGGCACACACCTTAGCGCGGACAATTATCCGCTTTCTGCAAGAGCTGCCACCCACACAGAGCTGTTGCCCGATGTAGAAAAAACTCCGCTCATCCTCGTAAGTTAGGGATGTCACCACATTGTTTCGACATTGCCCTGCTGAGTGGATCACACTCCAGCTAAGCGTAGATAGGCTGCCTCAGCTGAACCGGTAGTTAGGTGGTTTTTCTGAGTAGTTGTTGTGTTTGTGACTTCGTCTTCTTTTCCTTCCGATTTACGGGTCAAAATGCGGTTGTCGTTCTGGCAGTTTGCCCTTGCGTTTCGAATACTGAAGGGTGGGATGATCCTTCAAGTGATAGGTTTGGAACATAGACACCTTATTTATATAGATGCGACGTTGCGACCTTACAAAAATGGCTTTGATGCCACAATCATGTCTCTTTAAGTAGTCTATTCATTGGAAGCTAAGCACATTGTTTCCAGATACAATGTTCCACAGATCCATAGAAGATCTATAAAATGTGCCCGTAATCCTCGCAAAAAGAAGTTTCTCGGCAAGCAGGATATGCCGCAAAGCATCTGGTGCTGTACGGTGAAATCATGTCAGAGAGATACGCGTTACTGTTGTACTTGGAGCAGAAACGATAAGGACGAATCGATATCGAAACAGCATTGAGAAACGGCCGAGACTCTCGCCTAGGAATCCCAAAACGGCAAGAAGTGGCGACCGAAGCGCTTATCTGTTACAAGCCACGATGGCCGGGTTAGTCAGCACTGAGAGAACGACGGTGGACAAGACAATACGGGAGCAAGCGAACAAGAGACAGGTTAAGAAAAGCATCTTTCTTTCTACAAAGTTCAGTTTACTCTTTTCTCTTGCCACTATACACAACATCAGAAAACAAGTACTTTACTTAATTTTCAATGTACATTCCAGCAAAATATCTCGAGGAAGAGTGGGCTGCTCAAGAGGAACTAATTAGATCCAACCCTCTAGGCACCATTGTCACCTCCGGTGAAGATGGTTTGATCGCCAACCACATTCCATTCTTCTTGTCTGCCGATGAAGAAACAGGCGTCAAGTATTTGCAGGCACACGTTGCCAAAGTGAACCCCCAGTTAGCAGCCCTGAAAAGGGAGGGTACTGAGATTCTAGTAATCTTCAAGTCTTCTGACTCATATATCACTCCTTCATACTACCCGACCAAGGAGGAGACGCACAAGGTGGTACCTACGTGGGATTTTGGCGCGGTTCACTGCTACGGTAAGGCAAAAGTTATCGATGATGGTAAGTGGGTCCGTAAGCAACTAGATCACCTCACTGGCCAGCAGGAACAGAGCAGAACAAAGTCTTGGGCTGTCGATGAGGCGCCTCAAAGTTACGTTGATTTGCTGCAGAAGTCGATCTGCGGTCTTGAGATCGAGATCACCCGTATCGAAAGCAAGTTCAAGTTCGAGCAAAAGATGAAGAAACAAGACATCGACGGAGTTATTAAAGGGCTTGCCCTTGACAAAAAGTCCGAGGTGTCTAAGCTTGTCGATAAATGTAACACAACGGCTTAATTGCTCAAAATCCTATTATTCTACAATCAGTTCGAGGTGGTGCATGTTTTGAAATGGTTCAAGAACTAATGCACTCATCGAAGAAAAAATTCAATTGGCTAAATCACCCTTTTGATATTTTAACATCTATATGCGAAAAATTATTTGCTTCTTTTTATTTGTGAACATTACTTCATCTACATCGACTCGTGTAATCATCTGTGCTATTTAATATGCAGACAGTAATAATGAACCTACAACGAGGCTTGGAAGGGTTGGGTGAGGAACCTTACACCGGAACCCTCATGCCTGGCGTGCTTCTCTGTCTTTAATGGTCAAATCGTTGGCTTCATAAAATCTTGGTTTTTTGAATATTTTAGAAAAATATTTCAAACGTTGAAAATTCTTCATCGAAAGAAGATATTGAATATAATCCAGACCTCATTCTGGACTTCCTGCAGACTCACATTACTTTGATTTAGATAAAAGAACAGTAATTGACTCCCTTTCTGTTTACACTCCGGTTGATTAGATGGATATTGTCCTTTAACATACCATTTCACTTAAAAAGCGATACAACAAAAAAACGGTCGCGGAGGACAAAGCAGTTTTTGGTGATCTCTATTCGTAAAGATCACATAGACTTTTAAACACCATGGCCGTTCATTAGATAGTAATTGTTAAATTACTCTCAAACATAAAGCTGGGATTGCATTAAACTATAATGCTCGATTCCAATATCGAGTGTAGTTTCCCGGTTAACTATCTGTACAAACATCAGTCAGATAGCTATACTTCCACAATTTTCAATACACCTCCATCTGACTAAATCGCCACCACGTGCACCAACCTTAATAAGATCCTGGTGGTCTTTTGTAGACCACCTTCCCAGAGTACCAACCGACCTTGGTATACAATAGCTGGGCTCTGTGGTTCGTCATGTCGGTACACCAGTAAACGTTAGGGGCACCCATGGCGTCACCTTTTGCATACACATACTCGATCAAGCTTCTTCCAACGTGTTTCAACCGTTGTCCCTCTTCGACGTATAGATCGTTTAGGTAGAGCTGGTCTGTGATGGACCAAGTGGACATATGTCTCAAGTAATTCACAAGACCGATAGGCTTCTTTGTCTCAGGATGGATTGCTAGCGACGACCACATATCAACACTGGGGTCAAGTGCTCTTTTGAAAGTTGCCTCCTTGATTTCTGTTGGAAGAGACTTCTCGTAAAATACCAAGTACAACTCAAATAACCTCAACCATTCCTCGTAGTCAGACTCAACGATGTCACGAATCTCAATTTCCGCCATTCCGTTGTCTATCGCTGTGATCAAGAAACAGATAGGCGACGGCTTCGATGGAACATTAACTAAGTTCTTGTGAAGCGAAGATCCCAGTCCTTTTATACATGGCCTCGCAGACTGGAGAAAATCCGTCCCACAGGTGATTTATGACTAACGCAAGAAATAGATAAGCGATTGTTATGCGCTAGCCATGACTGCTGCGGGCCACAATGGTTTCTCCGCCAGCCCAATCACAGCCGTCCACCAGCAATGCATCTCAATGCTTCGGAGCCGGTGCCTCAGAACAAGACGATGCCTACACCTGCCCGATTTAGGCCACTTCAGCTTATCGCCCGCCGACTAGCGGTGCAGAAAACTGTTGCCGCTAAGCAGCTTGACAGCCCATCAGCGACTAACCGACGGAGGTGGCTTTGCGCTCTATCTACAGTGTCGGCAACCTCCCTAAACGGAAAACTTGGCTTTCTATTGCTATAAAGTGTGGAAAGAAGGCAGCACACGGCTACTGGAAAATAGGGTTTAGCTTTGTTCTCGGCCCAGCCAAGGCACTCCCCTTTCTTCTGAGATACGTTCCGATCTTAGTCCCGACAACACCTCCGTTGTCTCTGTCGAAACACACATTGCCTCTCAGTATTGTGTACCTCGGCCAATTGGTAAATTCCATTCCTTCATATGGAGTGTAGTCAATGCTGTGATGGAGCATGTCGTTTGTCAAGGAGAACTTCTTCATCTTTCCCTTCGAGTACCAAATGGTGAAGTCTGCGTTTAGACCAACTCCGATTGTGCCCTTTGTTTCACTGAGGCCGTAGAGTTTTGCTGGGTTTGTGGCTGTCAATTCGACAAACTTCTGCGGGGTGATTCTCCCTGTCTCTACTCCGTAGCAATACAGCAATGGCAACCTTGTTTCAATGCCAGGCAACCCATTCGGGACGTCTTTAAAGTGGGGAATACCATTGATCAAGCCTTTCTTCTTGCCTAAAGGGTGGTCGTATTTGGAGGGAGCGTGATCACTGCTAAAGACAGTTATGGTCCCATTAATGAGGTGTTTCCACACTGCCTCTAAGTCTTGCTGCGTGGCCCTCAATGGCGGAGAACATATGTATTTTGCACCCTGGAAGTCATCACTGTGGCTGGAATGATTACAACAGTCGTGCTTCAAATAGTCCCCGGTGAGGAAGAGATACTGAGGACAGGTTTCTGCAAATATCGGCAATAAATCTGTTTGTGCTTTCTTGACGTGGTCCAATGCCGACTCACATGACATGTGAACAATGAGCATTGGGACGTCGATGACCTTGGCCAGGGAGATTGCACGATATGACGCCTCGTCTTCTGCCAGCTGTGGCCGAGATACAGTGTGAAAAAAAGGATCAGTCATCTTCTTTGACATCAACTTATTGTTAATGAAGTCTATGATGTCCGAATTTTCTGCGTGCACCATAGTTGTGACATTGTTTTTCCTGTTCGTTAGAAAAATTTGCAGCAACTGTTCGTCTGAAAGCTTGTATCTAGGGTATGTCGTGTAGACCTTGACGGAGGTGATGGCCTCCTTTTCACACACGGCAGGAAAGCTTTTTTCCAGCATTTCTGGGGTCGGTTCGGAGATGATCAGGTGGAAACCGTAGTCGCAGTACGAACCCCCGTTCTTGTTTGCTCTCCGATGATACTCCTCGGTGACCTTCAGCAAATCATACTCCTTTTTGGGCTGGATCGCAAAAGGAATCATGGTTGTAGTACCTCCAGCAACAGCTGACCTTGAGCCAGACTCAAAGTTGTCGCCGGCCGGAGCATTATCCTGGTCGATATGGACATGAGAGTCGACACCGCCGGGCATAATGTACCCGCCTTCGGCGTCGATCTCCCTTTCTCCAAAAATCCTGGATGTTGTTATTGTCTCTATGATACCATCTTTTATGCCAATATATATCGAGCAGGGAAGAATGTCCGAAGCCGTAACTGTTCTTCCGTTGTAAATAACCAGGTCGTAAGACATCTTAATTGTAACGAGTTTAAGGGCGACCAAAAAATGAAGCGAAGAAGGCATTCAAACGCTACATGGTTGCAATCTAGAGCAATATCCCATGACTAGGAGAAATGGATTGGACTTTTAAACAAAAGCGTAAACGTCTATGAGGGAATATGCAGGCCACCCTTATCGCAAGACGGGAAACGTCTACAGATCTCCGGTCGCCGCGGCAGACATGTAGCCGTAGCACCATCGGCTCCCTGGCATTATCGCTACAACTTCCCGGGCTCCCGGGAAAGTGGCTGGTTTCGTGGTAATTATTGGAAGACTATCGTGTTCGAATATACAGTTCTATATTGGACATACGGTATCGAATCCAGAATAAAGCTATAAAAGACTCCTATTAGAGTTTTGCAGCTAGACACGAAACTTCGGCCACACACTCGATCTCGACTTTGACCTTTGGGTTTGGGAAACCAACCACAATACAGGAACGTGCAGGCCTGGAGGTAAGGTACTTGCTGTAGATCTGGTTGACCTCTGTAACGTACGAAGCGTCTCCCACGAAAAGTAACACTTTCACCACATCGTCGAAAGACGAACCGCTGGCCTTCAAAACCTCGCCCAAGCTCTTGATGGCATTCTCGGTCTGCTCCGCCACGCTTTCCGGCATCTTTCCCTGGGCGTCTGTTCCCAAACAGCCCGAGGTGAACACACGGCCCTTGCTGACGGAGGCCGGAGACAACAAGCTGTTGCCGGCTTTGTTCAACTGTTCCCAAGTGACACGGGCAACCATTCTTGCTAAATTTCTTTTTGGGAGACTCTCAAAGCCCTTGCTGTTCTCAGCGAGAGAAGAAATTCCTTTGTCTACGAAGAAGAACAGCAGCCTGACAAGTAACGGTCTTGTCCACCGTATATCTGCAGCGGCAGGAAAGCGGACCAGGAAATTGCTGCAAGTCTCGCCTAAAGCCGCTTACGTCAGCGGGTGACCCCGGTGCCGGCGGATGTTCTTATCAGCAAAGCACACGAGGAGAAGACGAATAGGAAGACGCAGACAGTGGCGTGCTGGTGCTGCCAACAGGTTGGAGCACCTACCGAGGCTGCCGTGATGGATAATTGATGTTTGCCAAAAAAAGGTCGACGGGAAAACTGAGGGCGGACAAAAAGGGTGCTCGGGAAAGTCGGTCCAGTTCACCGGTTACGGCTACGATAACGGAATACCGCCCTTCCACAAGCCGTCGTATGGAAAGTGGCTGGAGTTTCGGATGTATTTAATCTTCTTCCATCCTTGTTTTCCTGGAATTTGTAGATAAAAGATTGGCGGGAATCCACTGCCCTATGGGCGAACCAAGCAACCCATACATAAGAAATGATAGGAGTACGGAAGTTCAAGATCGCCGCAATCCAAGTGGGACCGATTGCCAGAGCTGCTAAGAGGGAAGAAGTCGTTGAGAGGTTGCGTGGGCTGCTAGAAGAGGCAGCAGAAAAGAACGCTACGTTGGCAGTTTTCCCTGAGTTAACTCTTACAACCTTCTTCCCGAAGTGGCTGATAGATACCCAGGAAGAGGTCGACAGCTATTTTGAGAAGGGTGACATCACCAAGGGTCCTTGCAAACCTTTGTTTGATCTGGCTAAGCATAGGGGAATTGGCTTTTATTTGGGCTATGCTGAGCTCACAGAAGATGGACACCATTTCAATACATCTATTCTGGTCGACAACCGAGGTGAAATAGTTCACAAATATAGGAAAGTCCATTTACCAGGCTTCGTCGAGCCAATCGCAGATGTTCCCTTCCAACAGTTGGAGAAAAGGTACTTCGAATACGGAGATCTAGGATTCCAGGCGGTGAGAACCAACCCGGAGTGGATTGATGCAACTGTGGGAATGCTTATATGCAATGATAGAAGATGGCCCGAGGCCTGGAGATCTTACTCCTTGCAGGGAATGGACCTGATGTTGATAGGCTATAACTCTGTCGCAAACGCCGTAGGGTTATTTGGTGACAAGGAAAATAAAACTTTGAGACAGTATCACAGTGACTTGTCTGTACAATCCAACGCATATTTCAACTCCTGTTACGCTGTAAGCGTGGGTAAGTGTGGGAATGAGGAAGGCCAGAATCTACTTGCGGGGTCTCTGATTGTTGATCCGACCGGAAGAACAATGGTGCAGTCTGAAATTGAGGATGACGACGTCATGGTCCGTGAAATTGACCTCGATGAAACAATCGTTGGCAAACAGAAAATGTTCGATTTCGCAAGACACAGGCGTCCAGAATGCTATACCCGTCTTACCGAGCAAAAAGGTGCAGTTGCACTGCCACCATATTCCGAAAAGAAGTAGAAAAGATGAGGTATAGTCGTTGTATAAACACATGCTACATTAAAAGGTAAACAAAATATTTTCTCCATTAATCTGAGACTAGCCTTTAAAATGGCTATCTAGTTTTTTGAACTCTGTAAACAACACATCGCATCCTTCATATGAATTCTAATCCTAGTTTATCGTTTTCCTGAGCTCGTACGTGTTTATATTTATGGCGTGAAACAGAATGTCCAGTTTTTTATTGAAAGGCTTAGAGTTAGGAGTGAGCAAGGGCGACTGATCCAGAGTCGGCATCTCATCCTTCTCATAATCAATACCAGAGGCCAAAAAATGGAAAGCATTTTCAACCAGTTTTCAATGTTCTAAGGCGCCTCCTAATTGGAGCCACATGCTAAAGGCTGTAGCTTTGTTTAATTTGTTAATCTCAAGTATGATGTACAATATCTTTTCATTTGAAACATTACCTTGGCCTCCAAATGTTTGAGACCTAAGATCAAATCTGCATTTTGTTGGATACCACAACAATTGCAATGGTAAAAATCAATTTGCTATGATATAAGATAAAAAAATAATTGTAAACTGGTCCGTTAAACCTTCATTCTCAACCTCAAAATTGATTATATTAAACAATTGTTTTGATTAACTAGTAGCAGAAACAGCTAGAACAAATATTGAGTCAGTTTTCCTTATCTTGATGTGCTTTCAAATTGCATGATCCTAAAGATCAACATCAAAAACGGTAATCCTAAATTGATAAAATGGTAGTGGTACTTGAACTGAAATGAACTTAATAGTTGAAAATACTGCCTGGGGCTTTATCGAATATATTTTTCAATGTGGGTGGGAAATCGTTTATCCCCCATGAAATTTCCTTTTTAGCTCCCATGACTTCTTGATGCTTGATACAGTATATATCAAGGTACCTTTCATCACCGATGACCCTTATCTCAAGAATTCGTAAAATATCTTACTCAGCTGATAGTTCTTGTTAATTGGAGTTGGGGTTCTTCAGAGTTATCTACTGGACCCAGTATTTAGGTAGGTTAGAAATTTTAGTTGCTGGAACTTGGGGAATCTAACGTCGGCCTCCATGAAGTCTTTTGAACTTTGGCTACCCATCACCATACTTAACCGGACTTCTTGTGCAAAAAGCATACAGCATACTTTCGAGTAGGCTTTGCTTTTTTTCATCTATACCTCTCACAGTACTGCTTTTCACTTTTTTCATCCCTATAGCAATAGCCTGAGCAACTGTAGTTTCGACTACTATGCACTTTCTTTGGAGCCTGTAGACTCTAGGTACAAAGAAAACAAGATCTCCATCTGAGCCGCCGCTTCTAATGGTCTAATATAATCTCATACAGAGGTTTTTGTATAATAATCAGTGTGTCACCCAGTGTCATAGCATGCTTGAACCTGTTTCCTAGGATCCATTTTAAATATATAGTGCTTATGTGTTCAAAGACAAGAACAAGTGTTTCACCTCTTTCCCACACGATATCTCTGAAATTTCCCAATCCGTAAACGTGAGATTTTGACATGTGGCCAAACCCAAAGAGTACTAATGGCCAAATAACGGGTGGTAAATACAAGAGCAGCACGATAAAACGGGACATATATTTGTTATTTAAGTATATAGAGAGGAAAGCTGCTTAGAAAGAAATTTAAAGCAGAGAAATGGAGAGTAAAGCCTAGCAAAAAAAAAGGAAATTGGTTGTAATTCAGCCTCTCAATCATAATAAATTCTTTGTTCTATCATCATTTTTTACATTTTCATAATCATTCAATCTTTCTTTATTATAAACTGCATCGGTATATAGACACTTATTGATTGCTATATTGGATGGATTTGTCAAACTCATCCAATTCTCCCTTGGAGAATTTATAGAAAAGATTATATAAAACCTTCTTGGACTCCCGAATATCACCATCACGGATATATGGTAAAAAGTTGAACCGATCTTCGGGACCCAAAGCATAACAGCTTGTAATCAAAGCTCTAATTGTAGTTTCGTCATAGACTTGGAATCCAAACTTTTTATCCTTGAATCTGTTTCTGATAAACTCCCTCTGTACTTCTGCCGAAGGTAATGTCTTGCTGCCGGACCAGACACCTGCAATTGCAATGGCGTTCGCTTCGGAAGTCAAAAAGAACAATGGATTATGCGCAATACCAGTATGGCATAAGGTTGGATCTGAAATAGTGAACGTGTAAAGATAAAGATTATCAACTTTATTCAAAGCGTAGTTGGGGTTCCCATCGAACCCAGAGGAAATAGAAATGTATTCTTTATCCTTATTCTCTGGGATATCCAAAAAAGGATAGTAGAGATGATAACCAGTACAAAATATTATGCTATCAAAGCCAGTTTCTTTAGTACCGTCTTCGAACTCAACTGTATTACCATGAAAACAAGCGATTCGTCCATGCTTGGTCCATTTTAAGTTGTTATCTGAAAAGACTTTTTCAACCCAGTCTTTCTTTGGACGCACAATCTCATCTGATGTCCCATCAACAGTTGCAGAATGACTGTTACTTGAAATATGGAAATCGCATATAGGAATCAAGTACTGAGCAATGTCCAATGCACTGACACTACTACCGACAATCATGACCTTCTTGCCTTTTAAATGCTCAGTACTTCTGAACGACTTGGAGTGAAGAATCATCCCTGGATGGGCGTGATTGAACTCGTGTAAGCCTTCAATTTTCGGGAAAAATGGAACGTTGAAACGACCGATTGAAACCACAACAGCGTCAAACGTTTCAGTGTAATACTGGAATGAGTTAGTTTCTTTGCTGTACTTGCAGACAGAAACGTACCATTTATTGCCCTTTTTATAGACCTTCTCAACGGACGTATTGAAACGTATATACTTGAGCAAATCGTACTTTTTCACATAATTGTTCAAGTAATTGAGAACATTCTGATGAGTGGCAAAAGGTTCATAAACTTTTGAATTTTTGTCTAAATGGATATTATCTCCAAAACTAGTTGAGAATCTCATTAAGAAGTTTGGAATATTTGTGAAAAGGTGATCGTACACAGCACTTTTATTCCAACGCTTTTTGTAGTTTTTAGCTACATCTCCAATAGCGGGAATGTTTATGGGGTGGAATGAATCTGCTGTTTCCAAACCTTCTAGTGCAGTATCTGTTAAATGCGGTCTTAACGATTCTGGGTTGGAGTAGTGCTCCACATCTGCGGGAAAGGGCGGGTCGGCATCCTTCGAATATGACCAAACGCCACCAATTGTGTCGTTCTGTTCGAACACAACGATCTCGTCGAATGCTGGGTCTGCCGGATAGCTGTAGTTGGATGTGGGGCTCACGATAGTGCTCTTCCCGTCCTTGCTCGAGTGAAGTAATTCGTTCAATACAGTTAATCCGCCAGGACCACCACCGATAATTGCAACCTTCTTCACATCCAAGGTTTTAGTCATACTGGGACCTTAATAACGTCTGCTTGAATCCAGTGGTATCTTCTCTTACCTGCAGATGATAACTGGGTATATTGTTCGGAGGTCTTCACACACACCAGAAAATGAGTACGTTAAAACTAATCAATAATCCAACTATCCATAAATAGAAGATGCAGCCGCAAGATCTGTCGTCTTGGGTTGTGTGGTTATCCCTCCCTACTCATCTCCCATTTGTGTTTTATCTGGCGGAACAGAGGCCTTGAAGGTCCCGACCCGACACCCGCTCTAGCTCTTATCAAACCACTGCACCATTTTATTTTCGCTCACGACAGCTACTGCTTGTGGCTCTGATAAGGGGCCGGGTGTATATAATGAGGGAGCTGACACCGGAGTATAGGAAGCTCGGTCCCCTGCTGCTAGCACAGTGGCTGTGTGGGCTGAGTTTATGTGGCTCAATGTTACCAGAGGGAAGGAACAGAGAGGAGGAGGAGGAGGAAGAGGAGGAAGCAAATGCCGGTTCTAGGCAGAAGTAACAACACTTACTCGTTGCATTTCCAAAGGAGGACGCCGACGGCGAGTCTGCGATGCCATGCAGACCATATCGGTTTGTTCACATCGACAGAGCGATGTTCGGGGACCGAAGTTTAAATTCCTGCTGTCGGTACCGGGGATTGAGCATGCAATATTCAGCCAGAAGCTGGCCCGAGTCATGAAAGGGCCCCAGCTGAATGCGCTCACGCCGACCCAGGATGACATGGCGTTACTTATCGAGCAACCTGGGTCGTGGCGTTTAGAGGATAGGGCATCAAGAACCAAAGCTCCAAGTTCGTCTAGGCGTGGCGTGGCTGCCTCGGGCCCTTGCACGTCCATTCGATTGGGATATCCGTTTGGCGAGTGCATCTTCTACACTACCTCGCCGGGGCGGTGCCAACAAGAAGCAGAGCATGATGTCTGCCCGGCTCAATGCGTTGATCTGGGACTCGGGCGTGTCGTACGAGCGGCAGCCGCTGGGTATTACTATCTTCACGATGGTTATAGCACGCCGTGGGCGGCCATACACAGTCCACCAACATGGTCGAGTCGTACGACCGCTTCAACTCCTCATTAAGGACCTGATCCAGAACTTGAAGCTATTTACGATGTCGAAACGCCTTTCCTCCGTCTATGCGAGCAAGGGCGGCTGATCAGGAAGAAGTCCGTCGATTTGGTCCACTTGCTCGTGAGACACTGCCCCGTCTTACGCAGGAACTGTCTTTTCATCAACCGCCGTTTTCGAATATTGCTAGGCTCAAGATGGAGCAATCCGACTTGCTTCTGATGCCTTTGCTGCACGCCATCGAGAGCTGTATGGATCCACATGTCCGGGTTCGTTGGGACAATCACAGACTGGTGTACACGACCTTCGACAGGGACTCCGACGACATCCATAAGTTTTTCCGGGTCACCATGCAGGTCGAAAGACCGGTTGCAAAAGAGGCAGAGTACCATCAATGGTCCCCAGAGCTGGTGCAGGAACTGCCCGCTGAGTAGAAGTATAGCACCCTTGGGTAAACAGGTAAACGGATAAGTAGATAGACATGTCCGGAAAGGGAAATCCGCCAGTCACATACGCGGCAGGAGGCGTGCCAGCGGGAGAAGGCAACAAGACCGAGGCCACTTGTAGCCTTGATGTTGAAGTGCAGAGACTGTTCGGGAAGGCAACTGGAGCCTTCTGTTGCCAGCCAGAACACAAGTGACCTGATGAGCTACGATGCTTCCGACCCGTGGGCGGATGAGACCCCGAAACAGCCTGTGGCGAACAACGAGAACAGGATCACCGGATTGGACGCCAACCTCTCTGCGACGCTGAACATCTTTGGCGACTCGACGGCGTCCTCTATGATGGACTCAATGATTGGAGAGCCGGACCCGCTTGGATACAGTACCAACAACAATTGGGGCGACTACAACTCATTCAACATCCTCTCGCACAGCAGCAACAACTCCAAGTCGACGCACAAGACGCCGAACAGCAGCTCGACGTTGGCCGGGCTGGCGAATCTCAGCATTGACAACAGCAACAAGCACAGCAACGGTAGCGGCGGCGGCAGCAACTTTGGTCATTACAGCAACAGACCCGATGTGATTCGTGCTAAAGCAGTGGACGTGCTCAGTGGCCGTGAAAGTGGAAGCAACGGAGGTGCCAACGAGGCTACCGACGACTACGAACAGGACGAAAACGAGGAAAATTTGGCATGGCCTGTGGATGTGAAGGTGTGGTCTGACGACGAGATCAAGGAGTTCAACCCTCTCACACTGAAGAACGCTGCTGACGGGTTGATAGTTAGGGTCCGGGAGATCCCTGAAAAGGAGGGTTTGGTGTTCAAACACACAAACTACTTGATATCGCACACGTTGAAGTTCAGCAGCGAGTACCTCGTCCCCGGTGACAGGGCAAAGCCAGCTCGAGATAGCAAGTCGAAAGGCCTAAACGAAGACGGGACCAAGGTCATCAGAAGATACTCGGATTTTGCGTGGCTAGTCGAGGTCCTATGGAAAAAATACCCTTTCAGACTGATACCTGAATTACCACCAAAGAAGTTTGCATGTACGTATTGATTTCTTTTTCACTTTCGACTTCTTTCACCCTCTTTCCAAGATACTAACAAAACACTTTTCTTTCCCAGTAGCCTCTTCCAACGATGTTTTATTTTTGCAAAAACGAAGACGGGCCTTACAAAGATTCCTTTATCAACTTTGCAAACACCCTATACTTTCGAAAGAAAATCTAGTCGTAATGTTCTTGACCGTGCCAAATGATTTCTCCAACTGGAAAAAATTTGCAAACATAGAGTTGAATGATGAGTTTGACGGCATACGCATCAATCTTCCGAGGAGGTTCAAAATTGATCTGTCGGATGTGCTCAAGGGCTTGAGGGACGACGAAAGCGACTACGAAGACAACGAAGATAACATTCGTGGAGGCGAGGAGAATCACACGAGCTCCAACCGAAACGAATTTGTTATTAATAATATCAACCAGATCTGGAATGAGAGTCCTGTGAACTTTTTGGACAAGGAGTTCATCACTAATTTGAATTCGTTGAATGATAAATTATCAAGGGTAGCAGAATTCTGGTCCAAATTGTATTTATTAGTTGAAAGAATAGAAAAGCGTGAGCTAGCGTTATCTGCAGATCATCAGCGGTTTGCCATATTTTTGGAGAATTTGATTAAAACTGACAGCGACGTCTTTAGCATGGACAATTTGATTGAAAATAAGTCCAAAAGGATCGACGATGAAACTCAAAACATGAATATCATCAATTCCATACTTTCTCAGGTGTGCAAATATTTTGTGGGTTCACGAAAGCTAAAAGAAGAAGAAATTTTAGTTATCAATAATGAAATTTTGGAGTCTTGGAAAAGTTTCCAAGACTACTTGATTGGTTTACACTTCTTGATTGAAAGGTTCTTCAACTACAAAACTGATAGTGAGAAGGAGATCCAGAACTTGTTGCAAAGAATCATTAAAAACAATGAGAAAATCAAACAGCTGAAGATGAAGTCGGATATAAGAGGCTCTGAGATCGACAAGCATATCAACATACTAATCACATCCATGGACCAGTTGAGCATGCTGATATCACGAATAATTTTGGTGAAAACGACTTTTGTCAATGAGTTCAAATTGTTCCAAAAAGTGAAGTATCTTATAAGTGAGGTATTCCAAAACTGGTTTGACGAGAGAGGTAAATTTCAGGAGACAAAAAACGACAACATTCAAAGGTTGTTGAACGATTTGAAGGATTTGCCGCTAGGAACCTAACATTCAAATTTATGTACATATAAATATTTTACATAGTTATTAAAAATCAAGCGATCTTTTTGGAGGCATTAGTGAAACCAACTCCTTTGCATGTTGCAATGAGAGCGTTATCATACTCATCATCTTCCTGAAAGTAGAATTCAGTATTGAACAACGTCTTAATGTCTCTCATCAATTGAACCAACCCAGAATCTATTTGATCTCTGTTCACTATCAGTCTACCAATATCTTCCTTACCTATAACCATGAAGATGAACGCCATTTCTAGTTGTGATCTTGGCACACATCCGCTGTTCTCTATTAGTTCCAAAAATCTATAAGATAACGCTTCTGCCAAATCCTCTGGAGTCTCACCGTTCTCTGCAACATCATCGAGGATATATCGCAGAGGTGACTTTTTTGATTCTGTGAATAACGTCAATCCAAAACCAGGAGATTTACCCGAGTTCTCACCTCTCCAGACATCTGTTGTTATATTGACCTCGCATCCGGTTACTCTCAAAACGCTTCTTGCTGAGTCCACTAGACGATTGACGACCGATGGGGAAACTCTCGTACACCATGCGATCCCTCTAACAGACGAAATATTTGGTATCTCCAACATATGCACGGTGATCGGTTGAGGAATTAGTGAGTTGACAATTAAATGGACCTCACCACCTGCATTGGGGTAGGAACCTCTTTTCAAAGTATGCAGCTCAACATCCCGAACACCAAATTTATCCATCAATGGGATAAACCCCCATTTGATAAAGTCAAGGCCCACTTCATTTTTGTTCGAGGTTAATCCTCTGAAAACAATCGAGAACTTCTTTTTTGAAAAAGGCGCCAACATCAACATTGGAATGATGAAGTACGATACAGACTTAGAGGTTGGACAGTTGTGGCTGAACGAACCTCCCGTGATCAGACCCGGACGGTAGATCAATGACGTACCCGTATACGATATTTCTATTATGGAACCGTTGGTGACCGATTCCAAGAGCCTCAAAAACGATATCTCGTAATCTTCCAAACCAGGATTCAGCGCATCTGAACGGATGTTTGATATCTTTATAGACTTTCCAGAAAGCGTGGCCAACAAAAGTCTCGTGGTGAAATTCTCATGTGTTGAAAAGTGGATCAATGGTGCTATCGTTGCCATATTATGCTGAGTTGGTATTTTCTCTCTCCGTGGTCTTAACTGTGGTGAAAAGTACTTGATCCAGACGGTAGGATCCGAAAGATACAATGAAATGTTTGGCAAAGAGGTGAAGAAAACGAAAAAAAAAAGTTTCAGATACATGTTTGCCCAATCGGGAAAGAGTCCCAAAGCCAATGGTGCACGGTTGCTTGAAGAGATTTTATCAAAATTGGGCCGATCGGCGAAATTTCTTAATTTGATTTTCTCTTTTTTTACACCTTTAAGCTATTTTGCCCTCTCTCGGATGATGGCTTGGAAAGGCTATTATCAAACATGTTTGGGATGGATTAGGGTTTGTTAGATAAGTAATCCGTTACTGGGGAAGCAAGGGATAGCCAATCATGCCTACCACCAAGCTGTCGACAGACGGGGGACAGGAGGCTCCAAGTTCGAGTGTGCAGCCTGCTCAGGTCATACAGGCCACACATGCAACACAGACCCCGCAGAAGAAGAAACAACCAAATAAGGCATTGCAAACAGACAACCATGAAGTGCTGTCTGATGCTGTGGCAGCATCCGGTGTCAACATTCGTGCCGAAGAGGAGGCGATGGTCACCGGATTGTCAATTTCCAAGAGGCAGATCGAGCAAAACACATTTTTGAAACCAAACCAACTGCATTGGTTCATGAACAAAACTCTCGAGGAGCAAGGAATCAAACCTGTTGTGACGGACCACGAGGTTTCGAATCTAATATCCGCTTCGTGCGAACACTACATGACACAAATATTAACAGACACCATTGTGATGATGAGACATCGAAGACACTCTTCCAATGTTCAGAAGAGTACCAGCAAGAGCGGCAGCAAGAAGTCGAAATCTAAGAGCTCGGTGAACTCACATTCAGGTTTAAGCAGCAAGTCAGAACTCTCGAAAGCACTGAGAGATATTGCGTCGAAACACAAGGACCGAGAAGAGAAGAGAATAAGGAGAAGAATCTTTTTAGGTTTGGAAGAAGAAAAGCTGGAAGAGGATTTAATCCAAGATCATAAGCAGACCAATCTAACTGCATCTCTGATGATGAGCGGATCCAAGAAAAAGAAGTACTCTTGGATGCAGTCTTCGTCCTCGTCTTCTAACGCTATTAATTTTCGTGGTGATAATGGTATCAGATATCGAGAAGCTCGAGAAGAGCAGGCAATTGTTCTCAGGGATCTGATAGCTGCCTTAGAAAACAGGAGAATTGGGGTATCCAATGCGTTACTCAAAGGTTACGCTCGCCTAAGGGACTGAAAGCAGAACCTTATCTACTCCTCCTGCTATTGTACATTAGTCCATAAATATATTTGTTCTATTCACATACTATATATTTTGTAATAAATTGAAACAACATTTTCCCGTACGATTTTACAAAAGAATTTTTGTCTTTTTACGCCTTACTATCCCTTTGATTGGTTCCAATAGCGAACGCTTCGACCCTACCACGTGTTGTGAAAGACTGTCCTTATCTTCCATTTGTGCCTCTTCCTCTTCCCCTTCATCCGAAGATGAAGAGTACGCTGTTGACAAGACTCCTGCGCTTTGCTTCTTCTCCTTTTTTTTTTTGAATTCATCAAACGCCCTTTTCGCCTCCTGATCCAGCTCCACTGTAGGAAGAACTTTGTCGGCTTTACTGGTGGTTCGTATTCTAGTCGCTTCGTCCATTTGGTTCCGACGCTGTTCAAGATTGTGCATTTGCTCCTGTAGCTCCTCCAACTCTTCCACTCTTTCTTTCTCCTTCTGTTGCTCAACAAGCCTCTTCTCCAACTGTTCCATACCAGTTTCCTCACTTGTGAGACCGTTTTTCTTACCACCTTTTCGTTCTAACTCCTTCATCCTCTCATCTTCTTTCGATTCTTTCTCGAGTCTTACAATCATCTCATCTATGCTTTCATTCTCCTTAATTGGCGCCGAACGTTCGTAGTTCTTCTTGCATCCGCTGACGCATTGAAAGTCTGCATTTTTAGGATCTGTTTCATATATCAGTTCAGCATAACATCTCGGACAACGCAAACTGAACCGAAGTATCTTAATTCCTAAATAATCTCGATCTGTCGTTTCTTTCCGTACATTAAACTTTCTGGATTTTGCAATATATTCTTTACATTTTAAACATTTCATTGAAAATGGGGCCATCGCCCTCACACTATACGCTTTGGGCTTCCCATTTTTCGTTTTGTTGCTAATTTTGTTCGAAAACTTCACCTTTGAAGGATCCTCATTTGGTGGGTAGTATCTGTTTATGCTCTTACGTTCACTCATCCCATCTATTTTTAAATCTATGCCGAACTCTTGCCCAGGTAGGGCCCGTAAGAAGAACCCAGAATGATAGGAAAGAAATTAAACCCGGGAAAATGCTGCAGCGTCTTAAAAAATACAAATCCGTTTCATGTTTTCATGATTTTAGCGATGTTGTTATTTCGATCTACTACATGATCTCTTGTTTCTCAGACCAACGGGAATCTTCGCTACAGTCATACACACAATGGAGTTCCTTCTCGATACAGCTGTGAGTGAATTCTCTACCGATACACGTCCCGATGAAGATTTTTCTTATGCATCCTGTTTTAATACGGTTTCGGACACTTTGGCGGCGTCACCTTTGAATATCGTTAATGAAGACATACTTGAAAATACCAAACAACTGATTCATTATATACCAGAAACAAAAGATATGAGAAAGTTGACAGCAATATACTTTACTCTCACGAAATCTATACAGGCTGAAATTGAAATTATAGATGCAGAAGGATTTAACATAAACGCGTCAGAACATAAACAGGTTCTCTACTACTACATATATTTAATATTCATCTCGGTTCAACATCTAATCATATTATTTGAGTCAGAGGAGAAGCGAAAAGGAAAAACTCCCAATACAGAACATGAAGCAGAGAAAAGACGATTAAGTGGCTTGAATACCATCTTGGCTTCGACGTTGAGTACTTTATGTGACTTACTCAGTCGGCAACTTTCAACAATACTTCAAGGTGAACAAGAGTTGGTAGAATTTTGTGATGTTGTTTTAAAATCTGCGTATTCCATAATGATGTCCAAGGAGACGATTAAGGAGAAGACCAATAAATCCCTCCTAATCAAACTGCTATGTATAGTTGCCAAAAGCCACCAACAGAATAACCAAGTCTCACACCGTTTGACAATGGCATTACCATTTTCTGAACACTTGGCAGAGCCCATTGCAGAGATCGTTTCCACTTCAGTGGAGACATACGATAATAGGAACTTACTGCAAGACGTTTTAGTCTCTTTGTCTTCCATTCAAGATGTGGGA
Organism: Pichia sp. PH4023; assembly: GCA_025531575.1. Lineage (NCBI taxonomy): Eukaryota > Fungi > Ascomycota > Pichiomycetes > Pichiales > Pichiaceae > Pichia > Pichia sp. PH4023. Next base: position 78,018 of record JAMGYR010000035.1, read on the forward strand.
CCAAATTTGGCAAAAAATATCAGCATTTTCCTTATAAAGCTGTCCGAGCTTTTAGGCTCTGATATTATTTCATTCATAGAGTTATTCAAACCTTTTCAGGATTCCACACAGACAATTCGTGCTTCAACAATGATTTGCTATGGTAATTGTGTCAATGCGCTCTCAACATCACAGGAGCTGATGGAAGAACACGGTGAAGCAATATCTTCCCTGATTGAAACTCTCGAAACTTATCTACTAGATACTTATCAAATTGTTCGTCAAAGATGCTTTCAAGCTCTAGAGTTGATCCATTCGAACGATAAATCGCTGATAAACTTCAAAGAATACAGATATCGGTGGACTATCTTTTCTATTCGACATTTGGAAGAAAAATCAAGTTTTGTACGGAAAGCAGCAGTATGTTTATTGAAGTGTATCATTAAGAATCATCCTTATACGGTTGATGATGGAAAACTTTCATGGAGCTTTTACTGGAACAGCTATATAGACTGTACCAAACTGATAAAAAAATTTGACAATGGAGTAACTTACAATGTCATTCGCAAAGAAGAGTTAAATGATCAGGAGCTAAGTGCAGTTATTGAGGATGCAGAAAATCAACATGAAGTGAAAGACGTCTTCGAAATTGTTGTCGGGGCTATACCAGAACCAGAGAGTGACATTTCAGCCGGGAATTTACCTCGTGAGGTAGTTGAAATAGTTTTAAAACGATCATTTTGCCGTGATGCATGTATATTCATCAGATTGCTAGACAAATCTTTTGAGATTGCAAGCACGTTACTCAACTCTAAAATCAAAAGTGATGCAGTTTCTGCTATAGAGTACTTTGTGGTTGGTGACGCCTATGATATTGCATCTGCTAAGGTGGGCATCAAACAAATGTTGCACTTGATATGGAAAAATGGCTCAAATGAGGATGGTAACAAAATTGTTGAAAAATTGACGGATGCGTATATTACCATGTTCCTGACTCCATATGAACAAGAATCTCAGGCAAACAAGATCATTTATGTTGCAACATCTTTGATTAAACTCACATATAACTGCAGCATGGCTGATTTGATATCACTTGAAAAACTGATTGTTGAAATCTATAAAGGAAAATTAGTTGAAGTTTCGAGAAGGGAGAAGGAAGATGACCATTATGTTCCTCGATACACCTATTGGATAACTCCGCAGGTTGTTGACGCTTTGTGGAATAGTTTCATAAACTCAAAATACGTCAAAGAGAAAAGGGGTGCAATCATTGTTTTAAGTATGATTACTCTAGCCGATTACAGAATCATGCAGAGGAAAATCGAGTGGCTATTGAATTATGGATTAAAAACCTATAATATAAATTATCAAGTGACTAGCTTTACGTGTATTGCATTACGAAGAACGATACCTAAAAAGATACCAGCAGATTATGTATACCCAGACTTCAAAGCAGTGATAGAACAATTAAAGAAAATCCTTTTACTCAACACGAGTGACGGTGATTGGTTTAACTTGGCTGAAGAAGCTTTGAATACTTTATATGAAATTGATCCTAATGCCGACGAATCCGCAACCGAAGTTTTGAAACTGAAAGCTTTAGAAATCTTTAGTGATAACGAACAAAATGGAAATTCACCCAAGAGTAAAACGGTTTCCTTGAGTCAGCTTTTTTTTCTCTTGGGACACGTAGGCTTGAAGACTATCATATATTTGGAAAAGTGTGAAGCAGATTTCAAGCGGAAAAAGCAAGACAATGAAAACAAAAAGAACGAACAAGATATGGAACTCGACATGATAGGGGGAACAAATGAAGATGAATTTACAGATGCTGTTCAAAATATCAAAGAAAAAGAGTTGTTATACGGTCCCAACTCAATATTGGCTAAATTCATTCCAATTTTAACGGAAACCATAACAAAACCAAAGAAGTACAAGAATGAACTCTTGCAAAGGCAAGCTACATTATGTTTTGCTAAATTCATGTGTATTTCTCCACGGTTCTGCGAAAGTCACCTTGGGTTATACCTTTCATTGATGGAAAAATCTCGTGATTCCATTGTCAGAAGTAACTTAGTCTTGGGATTAGGAGATGTTGCTGTGTGCTTCACCAATATCATTGATGAAAACCGTAGTGCCTTATACAGTTTGCTACAAGATAGAGATTTAACTGTTCAACGAACTTGCTTGATGACGGTAACTTTTTTGATTTTAGCAGGTCAAATCAAAGTGAAAGGACAATTGTCTCAACTAGCAAAGCTTTTAGTGCATGAAGACAAAGGCTTGAGGGAAATGTCTAAGTTGTTCTTCCAGGAACTTGCCACGAAAGACAATGCAATTTATAACGGCTTCATTGAAATGTTAAGCGGATTAAATCAACACTTGAATGATCCAAGTCCGACTGAAGAACCTTTCTCGATAGAAAAGTTCAAAGAAGTCATCAAGTTTGTGTTGCCTTTTATTAACAAAGATAAACAGCGTAATCAGTTGATCAAAAAATTGAACGACAGACTGAAACTCTGCTCCGAAGAAGAATGGATCAGATATGCCTTCTGTATAAAGGAGTTGATTAGAAGAGATGACACAGGTAGCAAAAAGGATGCCGATAGTGAGAAATCCAAATTTTACAAGGAAGTTCTTGACACAATATCCAAGATAGAGGAAAGTGACAAACACTAAATGTTATGTATACTAGAGATTTTGTACGTATGTGTAGATTTCAGAACTGTATTTTATTGATTCTCCTTTCGAACAAAGCTAGGAAAATCGTCAATACATTGCCTTCAATGGAAAGGCAAATGTTGCAGTTTGAGAAGATGTTATATTAGGCAAATCAAAGCATTCTCAAACGTTGAAATAATTATGGCTCTAGGGATTGATCCAAGTTTCCAGTAATATTGATATAGTGGGAGATAAAAAAAAGGAAGAGAAGGAATAATTGAAAATAGTAAAGTTTGAGAATAATAGAACTTTTCGAGAAATAAATAATCGTGACAGAGTATACACAAAGTAGAATTAATTTAGGCTTTCTTTTGGCTCCTGTCACCAAAGAACTCATCTGGGTGTTTGAAAACATTTTTTGCAGAGACACTACCCAACTTGTAGTCTAGAGGAAGTTGTTTTGAGTATAATTTACCTGATTCTAAATGATCTTTCACCAAATCAGCCAATCCTTCGAGGAAAATAGGATCTCCATTCAATGATTCGCATCTGACAACTTTATCTGGGTGATCGATAGCTTCCTTAAGCTCAATGTCCAATTCATGTAACGTTTCTATATGATCCGAAGTGAAAGCAATAGGAACTATAACAACACCTGGCACTGATTCATGGTTAGTGATCCTTTCACATGTCTTTTCAGTCTGTGCCCCTAGCCAAGGCTTTGGACCGACTTGTGATTGCCAAGTGAGTCTATAAGGGTTTGAAAAATTCAATTTTTGCATGACAGCATAAACTGTAGCAGCGACTTCGGCGGGATACGAATCACCTCTGTTGATAATGTCCATTGGCAAAGAATGTGCAGAAAATTGAATGACAACTTCGCCTCTAACATTCTCGGGGAACTTTTGGAGTGCGTCTGTAATATGATTGGCAAAGGTTTCCACCAAACAAGGGTGCTGAGGCCACCTGTCAATAATGGACCAGTTGATTTGGCCCTCTGGATCGTGTACTTTCGATAATCTGTATAGATCGTTGATAGAAGAAGCAGTGGTCGAGTAACTGAATTGAGGGTACTGACTGAACGCAACGGCTCTAGTAATACCGTCGGATAGCATCTCCTGAAGAGTCTCTTTTGTTAAAGGGTTTGCATAACGGAACGCAACGTACGGGTGATGAGGTGCAGTTTCCGGAGATATCTTATCCAAACGTTCACACGCCTTGGCCGCTTGAAACTCGGACCATTTCCGAATTGGCGATCCGCCGCCGATGGTTTGGTAGTATTTCTCAATCATTGGTGTTCTCCTCCAAGTGATGAACCTAGCAATGGCATTCTGGAATGGTCCCAACGGAATCAAGTCTCCGTCCGAGAACAAACGAAACAAGAAGTCTCTGGTTTCGGGAACGGTTGAAGGACCACCCATGTTCATGAAAACCACAGCTGTCCCCTTGGACTTTGGCGTTACCGATGTTGAAACACGACGTATGAAGTTTCTTAGCATGTTGAATTGTTCGATGATATCCTGCCTTCACCCAATTATTACACTTGACCGGAAACACGACCAAAAAAGGTGTTAAAGGGACGGTGGCAAGTAAAGAGCATCAGTTTGAAGCAAAAAGGCCGAGACGAGAAAAAATGTTACAGCAGCCAACATTACAATTTCTTGCACTGTACCTATTCCACTTTGAGATCGGACACGGCAGCAGAGAGGAGCCTTTCAAAGGACAAGCAATGTCTTTTGACATTCAATGGGACACCATATGCAACGATGAACAGCTGGCACTGTCATTGCGGGAGTTCTTGAACTCAAAGCTGTCAACTGTCGAGCTACCTCATTATTTGGCCAACTTGCAGGTGATTGACTTCAAGTTCGGTAAGACGGCGCCGGAAATCACCATCAGGGACATTGACGTCCCGTTCAGTGAGTTCTATATGTCGGCAAATGAAGCACATGATGAGGGAGAGGAAGAAGGAGAAGAAGAAGAAGAAGAAGAAGAAGGAGAAGAAGAAGAAGAAAAAGAAAAAGACGAAGAAAAAGAAAAGGAGGAAGAGGGAGGGGAAATTGAGGCAAATCAGGAGGAAGAAGAGGGTAGTAGACCGAAGCCCCACGTTGATACACGAGATCACGGCATCAGTGGAACAGATGGCGAAGATTCTGAAGATGATAGGGGCAAAAACCGGGTGTCTGTACTCAGGAACCAGATACTTCCGCCTTCCAGGTCACCTTCTCCTCATCCGTTCATGAACAATCCGAACTCAATATTGATGCCTCGAACGAGCTCTGGATTTACGCCGACGCTGGGCCGCATGGGTGTTGGATTGGGAGGCTTTCGGATGGCTGGCGGCAATGCGCAGCTGAACAATGCAAGCAACGGCAGTGGTAGCATGGAAGCAGAAAGTGACTACTTTCAGCCCGATTATAATGAGCACGAGAACACTTTTGACGATGGGAAGATATTTTCCGGTCTTATAAACGGCTTATCCGGGGTCCATCTTAACGGAGGAGACATCTATTCTGATGGCGATCAGAGCAACGACATGAACCGCCTGGGAAACCCGAATGGGCTTTCAAACAACAAAGCCAACACCAACAACAGCTCGTTTTTCTTGGGAGAAGACTACAATAACCTGGATACGAGCCTGGATATACAGCTTTCTGTGGACGTGAACTGGGACTCGCAGTTGTACATCGAGATCATTTGCGACCTCTTGGTAAACTATCCTGCTCCAGAGTTTATCCGACTGCCGGTGAGGCTGAAGATCACTGACTTGAGAATTCATTCACTAATGGTTGCCGCATGCATATCGAAAAAGGTGTTTATATCGTTTCTATGTGACATTGATTCCGATGACGGAGCTGGTCTCGATGAGGGGAGTTACCACAACAGCAACAACAACAACGAGTCACGCCAGGACTCACGAAGATCTACCACTACCAGCACGACATTCAATAGGCGCTCTAAGGGCAAGGAGAGAATTGACATTCTCCAGGATATGAAGATTGAGGGAGAGATCGGAAACGTCTCCGAGGGTGCCGAGCTGTGGAGGGAAAACCTGCTGAAGCCGCTGCATCAACAGCACTTCCATAACCTGCGGGAATTCAGCAACCAGAGTGTGGACCTGACCGCTGGTACAAACTTTCTCTCCGGGATCGTGAACAACGATGAGGCCGGCGATGGGAACGGGTTAGTGTTGAGGAACATCGGCAAGATCGAGAAGTTTTTGATTACGGCCTTTCGGGGGCTGATCATCGACGAACTTGCTTGGCCCAGCTGGATTGAGCTAGATTTCAACGAGAGCGTCTCCGAGAGTGACCAGGAGGCAGAGAGCAACGACGAAGACGATTTTGCCGCCACCGCCGCCGCCGCCGGCGACCCTGGGCTGGCAGAAGACCACTACCAAGAGGATGCCATCGACGACAACGTCCAGAGAACTTCCAGCGGGCTTGGCAAAGGTGTGAGATCCGTTCCCGGCGGAAGTAGACTCAACTTTCCGGAAGACAAACAGGGTTTACGGAGTCTCCGAAGCTTGCGCAGCACGAGCACCGAGGGCGGAATTCGGCCGTCCTCCTTTGCGGATGACTCATCCCTCTACTCCAGTGACAGCTACTTTACCAGTGATGGGGAGTAGCTCCATATGGACCTTTATAGTCCGCTGTAGTATCATGCTAGTTATAGAGATGAACTAACGTGAAATAGGGGGTGGGGAAGTCGTGCTTATGTCAGCCCGCCGTTATTTTCGGTCTTTTGGCTGGGGCGTCTGCCCTGAAAGATTACTTGGGGCTGTTCTACGGGTCCTATGAAGGACGGAATGGAACTCTTCTCTGTGTTGCCGCAGGGGACCATGATACCCACTTTTGGCATGATTCAATTGCGTGGAATGAGCAGAAGCATGTTTGATGTGAGGTTCCTGCATGTGAGCGGACGCAGACTGGCGGAGAAGTCCCACTACGAGAGACTGAAACTTCCGTTTGATGCAACGACTGCCGAGATCAAGAACAAGTTCAAAAAGATGTCTTTGAAATTGCATCCGGACATCTTGAAGTCGCAAGGCTTGAGTGATGCGGAGTTAGATGCGAAATCGGACGAGTACCTGAAGGTGAAGAAAAGTTATGAGGTTCTTGCCGATGAAAAGAAAAGAGGGGACTATGATCTACACATGGGTATCAGACGAAGAGAGGGGTCTTCTTCGCCCAACAGCTTTTTCAAGAGACCAGGCAATTCGTTTCATTTCCACGAGCAGTACAGATACAACGACGTTCCGCATTTTGATTCAAAAAAACACCAGGAGAGGAACGAGAGGATAGAGAAGCGGTTTAGGTATCAACAAAAGGTCAACCAGAACATCGACACCTTTGGCCGGGACTTGTACGCGAGAAATTTGGGTGCCCACGGGCCTCGGAAGGGCATCTATAGAGAGTACACGTATCAGCCGGATATCCGGGAAGACGAGTCTGAAGGTAAGAAGATTGCGATAAAGTTGGCCAGTGGAGTTATCGGGGTCTTTGTGTTTTGGTATGTACTTTGCGGGAACTACAACACAGGGAAAAAGACGAGCGTAAAGGAGAGGGAGAACGAACAGAGGACAGCGGATACCCGTGAAAGGGACGCCAAGGTGGAGGCAGAAGCAGCTGTGGATGCTGCTGCTGCTGCTGCTGTAGCTGAAAAGTCCGTCGAGAAAAAGCACGAAGAAGTGAACACCACGAGCAAGAGCGGTAACAACATGAGCGTCAACAATGCATACGGACTGATGTTGATTGGAGGGAATTCGAAGAGGGACGACCTGGAGGTCTTTGAAGAACAGACGTCCGAGGCTGCTGAATGAAAGGAGGAAAGAAGGAAGAAAATTCTTAACAAAATTATAGTCTTTCATTACCATTATAAATCATGTAAACATTTGAACAATATATACGACAAACACAGCTGGAATTTCTCTGCTCATATGGCGTCGTTACTGAGTGCACACAAGGCTGCACCGACACTGGAACCGTCTTTGGAGATGTTGATGTGTAGTCTTCTCTCACCCTTGGCACCGATCTGGGTGTCTGCGATGGCGTCACGCATCATGGTTCTGAAGCCAGGGTAGAACTCGACGACGGAGCCATCGACACCGACGTCAACCTCTACGTTGTGTCCCTTGAAGGCGTCCATCTTGATGACCAAAGCTGTGATCGGGACGGCGGCGAGATGGGAGGCTCTCTTGGCAATGGCCCTGGTGATCTGCTGGATGGCCAAACGCTCTTCGACGGTGGTTGGCAATCTGAGCATGTTTTTCAACTCCAACTCTGTGGCAATCAACTTAGTGGAGTCGTCGATCTCAAACAAGGACATACCTTCGGAGGAGAGGAGCCATGGGGTTCTCAATCTGTGGGGCAAATCTTCTCTCTTTGGGTACTGTGTGAAGAGGATGCCCTGGGCGTGCAAGTCGAGGAGCACGTTTCTCAAAATCTCGCCCAAGAACATTCCGCTAACTCTTTTCTCGAACATGTGGTAGCCCTTGTTGGAGGAGACGTTGTCGACCTCGACGTCGTACTTGGTGACCGGCAAGCGCTTCAACTCGTTGTCAAAGGAACCCCACTCGGTGTTGATGACCATGTGCGAAATGTTCTTGGCCTTCAGCTCGGCGACGACGTCCTTAGGGAGCTTGGCGATGTTCTCAATCTTCTCATTGTAGGCACCGTTGGTACCAGTTCCAAAGATGCAGCCCAAGGAAGTTAAGCCCTCCTTATTTTCACCCGTGTAAGAGCGGGCAAGCAAGGTGCCGACAGTGTCGTTGGCCAACGCGGCAACATGCACAGGAATCTGCTGCTTGTCGATATGCGACTGGAGAAGCTTGACGACGTCCTTGCCGATCGTGTCTGGAATGTCGAAGCCCTTGGTCCATCTGATCAAGGTACCCGAGTCCAAGGAAGTCTGCTCGACGGGGAAGCTGAAGGTGAAACCCAACTTCAGCTTGCCGGCCTCAGCAGCGGCGACGTCGCCGCTGCTTTCGGCTGCAAACTTCTCGTTGTGGTGCTGTTTGACAAAGGCCCCGATCTTAGACGCCAAGTAGGAGAAGAGTTCGTCCGAAGATGACGTCATCAGGTCTGTTGGGATGTGGCTCTTGGACTGGACCAAGTCGAAGGTGTGGTCGCCGTTGAGGGTGACGGAGCAGACCCTGAAGTTCGTGCCGCCCAAGTCGGCAGCCAGAAGCACGCCCTTCTCCTTCCCCGTGGGGATCGAAGTGACGAACGTGGGAATCATCGGCATGGCTTCACGGCCAGCGGAAGCGTGTGCGAGGCCGTAGTTGGCGGACTCGTTGAAGAGCTTGACCAAGTCCTGCAAACGGGTCTTGTCGAGCTCGAAGGCCTGGGTAATCTCATCGACCTTGGCCTGTACTGTGCTATTCATCGGAGGGCGTGATATGTATTTATGTATGTGTGTGCGTAGCGGTGTGGCTTTTCAGAAAGCGTGTGATGCAGGAAGAAGAACGCAGGGCCAATGCAGTAACCGCAGCAAGAGTACCCGTTTTGTAGCAACCCGGCAGCAGAGTCGGCCACACGAGCAGAACAGAAGCAGATGGTATTCCGCAACACGTGAGTCCAAGCCGCCGCCCCGTCACCGTTGCCGTCGTCCAGAGAGTGAGGTGGTGAGGCCCTGCTTGCCTGTCTGCCTGCCTGGTCAGCAGAACACGAGACGCTCGCACCGCCGCATCGGCTGCTCGTCCCCGTCCCGTCGGCGGCGCATGCGGGGCACAGCGAGGATGTTCCGGCTAGCGCGTTTTCGCGGAACAACGCGGGGCTTGCGGGGGCGGGCGAGCCGCAGCGGGTTGTTCCGTGGTAAAACGAGCGGGGAAGCTAAGGAGCACAATTTTCCGGAGAAGTGAGGGGTGGGGAGAAAAAATGCTGATGTGGTTACGTAAGTGATCAGGTTTTTTGCTGCGTTTGATGACATAAGAAAGAAAGATGAGTTTACGTAAGAAGCAGCAGGAACAAAAGACGCACGTTATGCAAATGACGCTGACGTAAGTGTAAGCTTACGTCAGCTTCTTGAGATTTTTTGACTCTGGCTGTCAAACTAATTCGAACTAATTTTCCATCTTTTCTCTTTTATCGTCTTTTTTTTTTCTATCTTCTAGTTGATTTCCAGACGAGATGCCCTTCAACTTGGCTTTTTAAACAGACCATCTCCCGGACTGTTTTCCTTCCTCTTTTCCCGTTGTTTCTCTCCCTTCTTGTGTTTTTTTTCGTTTCTTGTTATCCCCACCCACCAACTATTTTTTAACCCCACCCCCATGTCCGCTGCTATCAAGGCCTGCAAGATCATCCCTGCGTCTAAAATCGCCAAGACATACCTCCAGGAGGTCACTGACGCCACGGCCAAGCTCGCCCGCAAGCCGAAGCTTGTCGGCCTTCTTGCCAACGACGACCCGGCCGCCATGATGTATGCTACGTGGACAGGCAAGACCGCCAACACGCTTGGCTTCCAGTACGAACTCATTCAGGTTTCCAAGGACCAGCTCGAGGAGGAGATCTACAGATGCAACAACAACGACGACATCAACGGCATGATCGTCTACTTTCCCGTCTTCGGCAACAAGCAGGACCAGTACCTCCAACAGTGCGTCTCCATCCACAAGGACGTCGAGGGCCTCAACTTCAAGTACATCTCTAACATGTACCACAACGTCCGTTTCTTAGACGAGGCCAAAACCATGAAGTCGATCTTGCCCTGCACGCCCTTGGCTGTCGTTAAGATCCTCGAGTACATTGGCGCATACAACAAAGTCTTGGACAACGGTGACAGACTCTACGGGAAAACCATCACTATCGTCAACCGCTCCGAGATCGTCGGCAGACCCCTCGCCGCCCTCCTCGCCAACGACGGTGCCACCGTCTACTCCGCAGACATCAACGACATCCAGCTCTACGAGAGAGGCGACGGCCTTAGATACAAGCAGCACAAGGTCCTCGACTGCAACAAGTCCCTCGAAGAGTGCGCCCGCAACTCCGACATCATCATCACCGGCGTCCCAACGAAAACATACAAGTTCCCCTCCGAGTACATCAAGCGGGGCGCCATCGTCATCAACTTCTCCAGCGAGAAGAACTTTGTGGATGAAGACGTGGAGAAGGTCGCCTCCCTGTATGTTCCCTCCATCGGCAAGGTCACCATCGCCATGTTGCTGAGAAACCTTCTCCGCTTGATGGACAACAAGAAGGCTGCGAACGCCAAGTCTGTCGAGCCCCCAACCGAACCAACCGACAAGCCCCAGGACATCTAGTCTTCTCCCCTTCTTCTATCTATTCTTATTCGAACTCCGTATTCCTTGTACAACACTTAACCGACTTTACTCTACTATCGTTCCTCGCTCAAAACAGCAGGCGAACCGAGAACCGACTTCTCGTTCCGCGTTGGTGCATTGTCGCATTCTTGCGTTATCCCCGGTTTCCCGGTTTTTTTTTTTCAGCCGGGGACGTTGGAGACACCAGAAAAGAAAGACACAGTTCTCCAGGCGATAGGCTCTTCCTTCTGGGCTCTCTCCCGGCACCGACACAGCACTTCATATAGCACACAAGCTCACAGCTGGAAACTATGACTATGGCCGGCATTCCGATCATCACCACTGTCGCCGACTTGCGGGCCCTGCGCAGTCAGTATGCCAGCAGAAACGAGTCTGTCGGCTTCGTGCCCACCATGGGGTATCTCCATGAGGGACATCTTTCGCTCATCAACCAGTCTCTGCTCTCCAACGACCACACCATCGTTTCCATCTTTGTAAACCCTTCGCAGTTCGCCCCCGGCGAGGACTTAGATACCTACCCGCGTGATCTGAACCACGATGTGGAGGTCATCACGGATTTTGTTGCCGCAAAATTCCAGGGCTCATCGGAGAAGAAGGTCGACGCCATTTTCCACCCAACCGTGTCGCAGATGTACCCCTCCGGTTTCAGCATGGAACGTTCCCAGCAGAGAGGCGCCTTTGTCGAGGTTCTCGGTGTCTCCGAGCCCCTCGAAGGTAAGACCAGACCATCGTTCTTTAGAGGCGTCTCCACCGTCGTGGCGAAGTTGTTGAATGCCACGAATCCAACCACCGCATACTTCGGACAAAAGGATATTCAACAGACCGTGGTGCTCAAAACCATGGTCAGGGATTTGCTCATGGACGTCCAGCTAGAGATCGTGCCAACCGTGAGAAACATCAGTGGACTGGCCCTGAGCTCCAGAAACGCATACTTGTCTCCAGAGATCTTGAGCCAAGTCACATGTATATTCCGGAGCATGAACACCGCATATGCGAAATACTCCAAGAATGGTGTCAGAGATGTATCCGTATTGACGGAGAAGGTGTCTGACGGAATCATATCTACAAACCCCAACTTCAGGGTCGACTATATCTCTTTCAACGATCCAGAGACATTAGAATACTTGGCCACCATTGACCCTAAGAAGGGCGCCATTTTGTCATTAGCTATATACGTCCCTAACTCGACAGAAAAGAATGAATCTAAGACAACAAGACTCATTGATAACATGATTTTCACTCCCATTGCTTGAATATGATAAACGAAATAATAGACTCCTATGTACATAAACCTCAATATAATATACTACGTACCACTAATCTACCAGTCAACCAATAACTCCGCGTGTTCGGCTCTTTTCGACCGTTCAAAATCAATAAGCTTTTGAAACTGTTCCTCCTTGAGACGCTGGTTCTCCTTGCTACTCACACCACGAACTCGTCTACTGTAGAACACACTCCCGTAGGCAATTAACCATTCACCTCGGATAGCAGTGACGTAGTTCATGTGCTGTTTCTGCCCTGTCAACAAAAGCTCGTGAAAAACAACATATTTGGGCAAGTCTCCGATCCCATTCAAGGATGACGTTGGATGCAAGTACATCTCCAAGCCAGAGCGACAGTGTTTATACTGGCCGTGCTTATAAAATTCGGCAGCGTTGGAATAAAAACTTGCACAGATACACTCTTTTATGATCTCCCAATCGTCATAACAGGATGTGATCTTCTCTCCTCGTTTCAAATTTTTTGTCACTAATTGTAGGATCTGATCGTGGATGTCAGTGGCGCTTTTCAAAGATTTGTAGTTGAAGTAATTTTTATTACACCAAGCCTCTTCGCTATTCTTTGATGTGGATTTTATGTTGTAAAACTGATTGAAGATATTCAATAACGTCAAATGATCACTTTCCCCAATCTGGAAGTTCTCTCGGATCTTGTCCGATTTTTTCTGCAAATTGGCATCATTTCTAGACCTTATGAATATGTTTGGAACAGATAGCATTGCAACAATACGGACAATTTCCGCCGTACAACTGAACTTTTTGAAATTCGATATAATCAACATCTTGGATAATAACGGATCAATGGGGAATTGACTCATACTTCTCCCCAAGCTAGTCAAACTGCCAAAGTTGTCTAAAGCACCGATTGACCAAAGTTCATATTGGGATGTCTCAATGGATTCCGTGGAGGGTTTGTCAATAAACTTAAATTTGTTGATATCACTGATATTCAAGTTCTTCAATAAGAGAATGGTGTTCATCAAATTGCTTCTCTGAATTTCAGGTATCGGTTCATCCCACATCTCATTCTCGAAAGAGGAAAGTGTATATAGTCTAAAAGACTGACCGGGACATGTTCTACCTGCTCTACCAGAACGTTGGCTTGCCTGTGCTTTGGAAATAGGAACAATCTGCAAAGAGTCCATATTTAGCTTCGGATTGTACACTTTTAGTTTCATCAAACCAGAATCAATGACAAATTTCACATTCTTCAAAGTCAACGAAGTTTCTGCTATGTTCGTTGCTACCATACATTTCCTATTCTTAGAATCCTGGAAAATTTTCGATTGAAGATGGGCGGATAAGCTCGAGTAAACGGGCAAGATATCCAGTTCTGCAATCTCTTCATTCAACTTCATCAATTCATTTAACTCTTCTTCGATCAGCTGACATGTTACTTCAATATCTTCCTGGCCAGTCATAAAGATCAAGATGTCTCCACTATTTCCGGCTTGGAAAGGGTTTGATAGATGTATTTTCAATGCCTGTTTAACAGCAGAATCGATGTAGTCTGCCGAGGGAATTGATTGGAACATGATATCTACAGGATACGTTTTACCAGGGATCTTGAACTGAACAGCGTTATTGAAAAATCTGGAAAACTTAGCGGAATTCATTGTAGCGGAAGTTATAATCAACTTGAAATCTCTCCTTTTAGTCAATAGTTTCTTGAAGATTCCGAACAGTATATCTGTATTTAGCGATCTCTCATGCGCTTCATCCATGATGACACAGGAGTATTTGTTGAGATCTGAATCGTTCAAGGTCTCTCTCAACAAGACACCGTCTGTCATGAATTTGACCTCGGTGAGATCCGAAGTAAAGTCGTTGAATCTGACCGTAAAACCTACGTTCTCTCCTATTTTCACGTTCATTTCTTCGCTGACCCTTTTAGCCACAGATATTGCTGCCATTCTCCTTGGTTGCGTAATACCAATCATACCATTATGATGGTAGCCTTCTTCATAGAGAATTTGAGGTAATTGGGTGGTTTTACCTGAACCTGTTTCACCAATGACTATGGTCACTTGGTTCTCGTTGATCAACTTCACCAGCTGGCTCCTAACTTTGTAGGCAGGCAAGTTGTCTCTATTTATGACTTGCTCCGGCTTGGACCTATTCAAGTTGCTAATGAGGTCTTCAGAATCCTGCTCGTCTCTTTTATCATCGTCGTCTTCCTCATTCCCTTCCTCTTCTTGAATGATTTTGTCCATCGTTGATTTTTGAAGAATATCTTGCTTTGATTTTTGCTTCCTATCGTTGAGTTTCCTCTTCTCGTTGAGAAGGGCAGACCCGTTTCTAGAGTGCTGGTATAGGTCTCCGGATTTGTCCTTAATAACGTCCACTATCTGAGCATTCGTTGAAAGAATCGAGCTTGCGTTCAAGAAGGGAGGGTTCAAACGGTGAACCATCACGGCGATATCACTGCTGCTTCCATCTTTGTCCTCGTGGGCAAGCTGTGCATCTCTGCCTTTGTGAATGGGCTTCTGGTGGTCCTCGAGGAGCTCATTTTCATCGAACTGACTGAAATACCCATTTGAATGCTCTTCGTCTTGCAAATACCACTCTCTGAATTCCGAGTTGTCATAGTCGTCATCTCCCTGTTTCTCTACCCCAGAGTCTTCGCGTTTGGGAACAAGTTTCTGCACCTTTCTCGATTTGAAAAGCAGTTTGTGTTTGGGCTTTTTCGCATTCTGGCTTACCGAAGCATCTTCGTCTTCATCATGGTCCGCATCAATCAGAGCCGGTTTGTTAGGATCCGAAGAGGCAATCTCACAGTCGTCTGTTTTGATGAATCTGCCTCTTTTCCTGAACATATCGGAGAAGGGCGATAGAGGTGTTGTCAGGGCTGAGTTTTGCTGTATTGTAGCGTTTAATGATAAAGAGGGATGTCAATTTATCAAAAAAAAATAGGAAAAATAGGAAAAATAGGAAAAATAGGAGAAATTAAAAAATTAAAAAATTAAAAAATTACGTAACCAGCCAAAACAAGCTCCCGTGACCAAGATGGAGGTCTGCCGATATTTCCCGCCCGCCGCTCTGCCATTCTCAACCGGCATCCATTAATGTTTTTTCACTGCCGGTGGCGGCCTCGCCCCCCGGCAACCGTGTCCACTACCTTTCCTCATTAGGCCATTAATCTCGATCGCCCTGCCAATCTCGGCTTCTGGGTTTCTTACTGCATCGCGCTCACCGCGTGACGGTACGGGCAGCAGTGTCTTCGACCACCGGCGCGAAAGCCTTCGTATCGCGGCAAAACAGATCCCGCCGCACCACCGTCAGCGGCAATATCAGGACGCATCATGCTTCAGGGGATGCGCTAGCCCACTAGTTCCCCTTGCTAATCGTAGCATTAGATCCTGGTGCGCTCCTGCAGGTAGTGTGTTTACGCCCAAAGAGAAGCAGGTATGCATGGGTGTGTGTGCGTGCAGCCGCAGGCTGCATAAGCGTGGCCCCACCCAATGGTAAAGAGTTCAACGGGAGAGAAGAATTCTAGACTCAACGGTGTCAAATCTCCGTGCATTTTTTCCGGCGGAGACTACTGACAACTGCCGCTGACGCCTGCTGACGCGCTTATGTAAGCACTATAAAGGCAGTTTTTCCATTTTCCCACTGCACCTCTC
Source organism: Pichia sp. PH4023 (assembly GCA_025531575.1). Classification (NCBI taxonomy): domain Eukaryota; kingdom Fungi; phylum Ascomycota; class Pichiomycetes; order Pichiales; family Pichiaceae; genus Pichia; species Pichia sp. PH4023. The sequence goes on from JAMGYR010000035.1 coordinate 93,845, forward strand.
TTGCCGTGGACATAATAGACGAAGCGTCTTTTCCACCACGAGGAGAATGAAAAAGCGAAGAATATGGCAAAAGTCGTGCGGATCCTTCGTTTTTCAGTTACACTTGTGACCAAAACGAGGATATTATTATTGTCATTTCCGGACATCTTCCCCATTTTCCGGGGTTGGAGCCGTTAGAAGCTGCTTTCTGGGTGACAATGCCATGGGACGGGACGCTTTGTGAGGGTGAGCTAATTCCGTAAATAAGAGGGAAAATCAATCTGAGAACAGCTGATGAATGCAATTATCTCGAGGGGTCCTCCTGTGCGTGTATTGACAAACGCTTGGTGTGTGGTATTTTTTCTTCTCTGGCGTTTGGCTCTAATTGCCGTCGGCAGTATTATTGTCTCCACCTCTAGTTCCACCGACGCAGAACAGGTCATTTCCACTCGGCGCACCCAACCCATATGGCTATTTTCGGACAATATTATTAGGCTAATTATAGGAAGTAATGTGGATGTGGCGGGAGGAAGAACTGGAGTACCCGGTCTGCCCTTCTGACTAGGCCTGTTCGTCTATTAAGCTTTTCCCAGTCTAGAGCTTGCTCTCCAGCGGCGTCTCAGTAGCCCATGGTGGATGCTTCTACGGCATGCGACGCTACGAGGCCGCGACGCCACCACCCAAACCAGGCCATCGGGTTCGACCGTGGTGCGTCATTGTTAAAAAATATTCGCTATTTTGTAGCATCGCAGTGATGTGCGTATTCAGACTCGATGAGAGGTGGACGGCGGCAGGCTAATGCCTATCCCAGCGGAGTGGCCAGGTGCAGCAGAGTGCCAAATTAGCGGCGTCTCCGCGCTGGCAGCAGTACAGAGAGAAATTACTTGTTTCCTCCCCGAACCAGGCTAGGTACCACGGAAAGATGTTCTAGAAACTAGCATTAGTATTGCGAAGGGTGTGGAATACCTGTCTTCTAAGTTTGATTTTTCGAAATGAGGCAGGCAAAACGTGGGATGCAGCTGTAGGGCAACGTAAATTTTATTCTATTCTGCAACTGCCTATTGTGGTGGGCCTGCAGCGGGGACTAAATTTTGTGTTGCACTGAGTTATGATCCATATGCCGCCGGACACAGACACGGTAAATGGCACAAGGGGCAGGGTGTTTTGGCGGATAAGGCGAAAAATGTGACCGGGGTTGCCGGACGTGTTTGCATTGAGTTGGGTCGGATTTTAGATGCAAAAATAATTTCTTGTGATAGTTACGTATAGTATACAATGTACAGATAAAGAAGTGAAAAAGAAAGGGGGTCCTTGAAGAGGAGAAAAAAGGGAATGAAGAAACGAACGGACGAACGGACGGGTGGGTGGCCGGATGCTCGGAAGGATGGGTCTATGGCAAGAAAGACTTCTCAGTTTTCCTTTGTCAGGTTACGGATGTCCTTGAACTCGGAGGCTAGCCTTTTCGACCCATGTTTCTGTAGCTGGATGTGAAAGTTCAAGTGGTTCAAGGTTCCGTACGATTTGTCGCAATCACCGTACTGACACTTGTAGTATCTCTTGATTTCACGGTACTTCCGTCTTTTCCGCTTACGCGTAGTCGGGGCAACTATGTGTTTGCTCTGTGACGTGTGGTTGGAGTACGTGCCGGCGCCATTCTCGCCCGTAGCAGTAGCGACAGGGTTGGGGTTCGTGTTGAGGTCTAATCGTAGCTTGGCATTGTCGTATAAGACCCCTGGAGGTCCATAGTACTGTTGCTGCGGCTTCGAGATCGAAGAAGGTCTTTCGATAAGCGGGTTTGGTAGAAAAGTGTCTCGTTGTTGTATGAGGAAAGAGTTCGGTGACGCAGTGTTCGACAGAGCACTCGAGAGTGGTGTGGAGGATGTGGTGAGGTATGGGGGTTGGACCAAGTGTGATGGCGGGATGCACAGTGAGGAGGGTTTCAAAGAGGAAGGCATGGAACGAACAACCTGGATTGGCGGAGACGGATACGTCTGTGGCAGCTGCATGGAACATGATCTCTTGCTGGCGTCGTAAGAGAAAGGAGTGTAGTCGTAGTTGCCGTCACTGTTGTTGTTGTTAATGTTGCTGAAGATGCTTCCGTGCTGCACGTAGAAGCCTGTCTGCAATGGATACCGCTTGTACTCTTGAGGGGAGGAACAGCCGAAGTAGCGTTGCTGGCTCGAGATTCGCTCGTTAGAATTCTCCAATCCACCAGGGAATGGGTTCGGACTCGAATAGTCGACCGAGCTAATTGGCGTTCCGTAGTACTGCTGCTGTGGGACAGACAGCGGCGCTGGCTGCTGTTTCCACTGCGAGGGAGAGCTCTGTAGTGGCGGGAGGATCTCCTGGTATGGGAGGACCGACATCGGGCGGTTAGCATCTATCGGTGGACGGGCACTGATGGGGGTGAAGGACTGCATGGCCGAGATGGGGGTCTGCAGCTGGCTCGGCTGGTGCGGGTGCGGGTGCGGGTGCTGGTTGCTGGGGTCGTTGCTAGAGGTGTAGTACACTGGGAGGGCATGCGGTAGCATGGTCAGATAGGGATAATGTCCCGTTGGTTGGGGGAGTTCAAAGGCGGGGCACTCTCTCGGTGGGTGCTCCTTGCCGGAAGTATTTGTGTTCAGAATGGTGGGAATGTGCAGTGATAGATAATCGGCTACTGCGGATATCCAAATATCTTACGCAAGCGATTATTAAAATCTATGGAATTTTGTCTTTTTTTTATTTTCTAATAAATTTTATTTGAGTTTTTCAGTTTATTCGTCCGGTTGACAATGGAATCCCGCAATGTTGAAGAAAAAACGGGAGGGAGGGAGAAAGGAAAGGCTTTGTTCGTTCTTGGGAGGGAAAGCTCAGTATGGATGACTGAGCATGCGATTGTAGATGAGAGAAGTGGACAAAACGAAGTAAACGAGTCCTCGTGTGGGCCAGTGCAGGGTGTTTAGTAGTGAGGTGAAGTCTGGTGCAATCGCGAGCTGTTTTTTCAGGGTGGATGAAGGGAAGAGGGAAGGAAAAGAGGAAGGTTAAGGAGAAAGAAGAAGGAAAAGCACGAGAGGGGTCGACGGGCAGCAACAGCAGGCACGGAAAAACAGAAGGAGAAGGGAGGGACGTGGGGGTGATTGTTACGAAACACAGGGAGGTACGAAGGTGAGAGAAGGAACCACGGATAGAGACAAACGGATATATATAGGCAGTGTGCGAGTGCTATCAGACACAATGCGAAGCCGGGGAGAAGGGCGGGAGGGAGCACGACCCGCACGCCGGCCGGGAAACCCTAATGCGGGAGACAAAGGTGCGTAGCTGTGGCCGCTACTGCATAGCGAATTTCCCACTGCGGGCCTACACCGCGTGCAGCACAATAAAGCAGCTCTCAATTGGCCGATCCCCGGCAGGCAGCTGCGGGCGGCTGCAGGCCAGGCAAGGCCAGGGAGAACCTGCTAGTTGCAGGCAGACCACTGCCGCAGTGCAACAGGCCACAGATCTGCCGAGACAGAGAGGCCGCCGCCCCGCCCGGCGGGGGGGGGGGCGGCGATCGACGCAGGGTCGCTGCTGTAGCGCTTGTTTGGAGCTGACGAGGGCGTCTCGTCGCCCGGGCAGGAGGGAGGCTGCAACGGCGGATGGTTTCCCACGTACATTTGTGTTGTGCAAACACCTGTTTATCTACACAGCTATCAACTATATGCCCAGCAGGGATGCTCATCGCTCCGTTTCGAGGTGGAGCACGGCGTAACAGCAGACGCCGCCAACCAGCAGGGCAATTGCCCTTTCCAGCACTGCACGCTCAAAGCTCTCGGTGCCCGGCGCAGCAGCAGCAGCAGCAGCAGCCACGATGGTCCCGGCTGCCAATGTCTCCCCACCCTGCTCATCTGCGTGCCCCCCCCTCATCGATATGGTCATCGTCCTCGTTGGCGTCGACGTCGTCATTGTGCGCACGCCCCGCCTGCCGCCCGCATCCGGCGGGGCACGCCGACCGCCCCGCCTATTGGCCAGGAAGCGCCCAAAAACCGAGCCAGCAAAACTCAGTACGACGGCTGGCAGCGCGCAGACAAAAAGGAGACGGCTGCAGCGGCGAAAGATCGTCCTCACTTGCCCAAAGCGCAAGCCTATGCCGGTCCCTGCCGCGCCGGAGGCGTCACGAGGGGCAACCGGGGACGCAGCGACGGATGCAGCAACAGAAACAGATGCCGATGCCGCTGCGGCAGCAGCAGCCGCAGCGGGGACCGTTTCGCTGAAGAGCCGTGCCAGCCGAGCGAGCCGCACAACAAGGACGTCCAACGTGCGCTCTCGCCCCGCAAGGTGCCCGTGCAGCGTCCTCAGCAGCTGTCTGTAGTCGCCGAGCAGCCGCACGTTGTCGAGCTGCACGAAATGCCGGTGCAGCAACGCGTCGACCTGGCCCAGATACCCGTTGAACGTCGTCCAAAGCACCACATCATTGCTCAACGAAGCCACACAGCGGTTCACGTGCCTGGCCAGATCGCCATTACCACTGGCACTGCCACCGCTACGACGTCGGCGGGAGTTTTCGCCGACGCCTTCGCATGCATTCCCGAGCCGCCGCATTGCCCCGTCGCTGGCAAAGAGACACCGTGTTAGCTCGATGGCAATCAACTTCACCAGCCCGTCCCGATCAAGCGCACTATCTCCGATCACATAGTCGCCAATGCCGTGGCCCCCGCCCGCGTTACCATCGCCACTATCGCTGCTGCCCCTATCTCTATCTCCATCCCTATCTCTCTCGTTATCGCAGCCGCTATCCCCGCCAATATCCCCGCTATCATCCCGGCGGCTAGTGTCCTCGTATTCGACGTCGTGCTGCCGATCGAGATAGTCGAAGTAGAACCCTAGCACTTTCAGCACACACGAGCTGTCCGCCGTCGTCTGCACGCTCAGCGCTACCCGCTGGCTTTCCCGCCGGAGCTGCTCGCCCATCGCCTCGACGTCCTCATCGTCCAAACTGGCCGTCGCGTCGGCGCCCCACCCGGCCGCAAAAGTATACTCGGCCTCGATCGACGCAAATTCCTCATCGTTGTCAGGAAAAAAAATTGCGTCGATCGGCGCGTCGATCGTCTTGTTGCAATCGCCGCCAGGATCAAGCTTTGGGGGCTCGACAGCAAGCTCGTCTTTTACCTCTGTCTCTGCCTCCACGTCCAAATCATTCCCTGAAATGCTCTGCAACACTAGCAGCAGCAGAATCGTCTTAGTGAATATCTGTAGTGTCTTTGCCATCACGTCGTGTCTGCTTGCACTCTGGCTGGCGTCTCCGTTCGCTTTTTCGATTCCATAGTACTAGTTTTACACACTCCTGACCCGCCTCTATATATATACATACACGCCGGCGGACACAGACAACGGCCTCGGTCGTTCTCTTCAACCAGCCACCCTTGTGCATCGGCACCGCCCGTCCTCTCCGGGCCAGCAACGGCAATGTGACACATCACATTGCAGGCCAGTCTCTCTCTTATTGCACGCTCGAGATCAGCGTGATCGTGTCGCCCTTCAGCAGCACCAGCCCTAGCGCCCGCCGCTTGCTCGGGTCCTTCACGTTCACCTCCACCGCGTCCTCCACCACAAGGTTCATGAACTCGTCAAAGCCCTTGATCACCCCGCTAATGCGCACCTGCGCCTGCTGGTACAACCATATCGATACAGGCTTTTGCTGCTGCAAGTACTTGAAGATCTGGTTGATAGGTGGCACGCTTGCTGTCCGTTGTTGTCCCGCTGCCATTGTCTCGCTTTCCCTCTTACTCCGTAGCTATTAGACCCTGCTCCTGACACCCCTCTTGCCACTTTTCCGTCTCCTCTTGAAGGGAAAAAGCCCGGAAAAAAAAAACATATCAACATTTTTATAACCAGCTCCGGCGCCGTCGCGTCGCCGTCGCGTCGCTCTCTTCTTTTTCGAGAATCACCTCTTGTGGTTCCAAAGCTCAAATTTTCCATCTCCACCTTCTACACGAGAGCTCTGTTTCCTCATGACATCTTCCTTCACGTCTTATCTGAGCCACCTTCTTGGCAGCTACTGCCCCACGTCTCTGACACCCAGCCCTCCGGCGTCTCCTCTTCTTCTTCACCCCCCTCACTCAGCCATGGAGTCCGTACAAAAAATTGAAGAGGCGTTGACAACCCTCTATGGGAACACCGATCCAGGCCTGAAAGCAAAGGCAAACACGTACTTGCTCGAGTTCCAAAGGTCTCAGCAGGCCTGGGACCTTCTCTTCCCGATCCTCGAAAACCAGGCATCCTCATTTGAGCTCCGGTTGTTTATCTGCCAGACCCTCCGGTCGAAGATACAATACGACTACGGACAACTCCCGAATTTGGGCACGGTCGAGTCCTTGAGGCTTTCCATCTTGAAGGTCCTGCTCCATTTGAGCAACTTCAAGACAGACAAGCTGCTCGTCATTCAGCTCTCCATTGCATTGTCCTATTTGATCATTCAGGACCTCACCTGGGAGAAGCCCATCTTTGACATAATGACCTATCTTGCCAACAACCCGGTCAACCTCTTGGAATTCTTGAAGATCTTGCCCGAGGAAATGTCCGATATCAAGAAGTTGCCGCTCACCAATGAGGAGTTTGAGCTCCAGTACAAGAAGCTGCTTGTTGACAATGTCGAAAACATTTACTATGTGCTCATCCAGAGCACGAACTCTCTCACCCCGGAGAACAAAGACTTAGAGACCTTAATTTTGGCCTGTATCAAGTCCTGGATCAATGAGATCCCAATCCATATGATTTTGAATGACAACTCCGTCTTGTGGAACCTCATCGTCATTGGATTCAAAGATGATGAGACGTTCGATACGTCCGTTGACTGTATGATTAGCATTGTCAGCCAAATCGATATCTTTGACCAGTTGAATGAGAATCTACCCTACATTGAAACACTCTACAAACAGCTAGTCGAGCTCAGACCGCTCATTGCAGAAAACTGGGATGATCCAATGGTTATTGAGAGGTTCACCGAACTGTACTCAACTGCCGGCGAAGCATGGCACACATTGATTGTGAAAGACCCGGAGAATTTCCAAATCCTTGTAGAGATAATACTGCAGTTGACAGCTTACAATGAAGATCTAGATATTGTCAAATACACGTTCAAGTTCTGGTATGAGCTGAAGTCGATGCTAGTGTTGGACAATTTCAAAAGCTCAAAGGTGATTTTTAAACCCATCTTTATCAATTTGACTCAAATCTTGATCAATCATCTAAAGTATCCAACCATCTCAGACTCAACCAATACCAGTGATTTATTCAACAACAATAAGGAAAATGAGGACAAATTCAAGGATTTCAGATACGAAATCGGCGACGTTCTCAAAGACTGCTGTCTGGTAGTAGGCCAGTACGATTCCTTGAGGTTGCCCTTCGATGGGTTGAAAGTACTCATTGAAGACAAATCTCAATCTCCTAAATGGCAAGATATAGAATGTCTGTTATTCAGTATCCGAGCAATGGCAAAGGAGATTGACAAAAGTGAAAACAAGATCCTGCCACAAATAATGAACTTCCTTGTTCAGTTGCCAGAAAATCCTAAGATCCGTTATGCGGCCACTTTGGTTTTAGGTAGATATACCCTCTGGACAAATGAGCACCCAGAATTCCTCCAACTGGAGTTGAACTATATCATTGATGGGTTCAAACTAGAAAACTCGCACTACAACCACGACGAAAAAACACAGATCATCATTGCAACCAGTCATGCTTTGAAATACTTCTGCATGGATTGTAACAACTTGTTAATTGACTACTTGGAGCCATTATACAACCTCTACTCCAATATAGAAAACTTCTTAGATTTCCAATCGTTATATGACATAGTGGAAGGGTTATCATATGTCTTAAAGAAATACATTGAGAAGAACATTCTCACCAACGAAGCCCAATGCTTGAGTATTATACAGATGTTTTGGAGTTCGACAATGGAGAAATTGAATGGGTTTGTCAATTTGAATTTGGACACCTTAAGTAATCTCCAAGAGATCGACACTATTGATGTGAAAATTGCCAACACGGTGGAATTGTTGTCACTCTACATTGACAACTTCAAGCCGCCGCATGAATTCATGAAGACAAAAAACCCTAACTATGCTATATCCACTTTTGTCATGACAGAAGTATTACCAATGGTTTTTGCTGTGATTCAGAAATACGGGAAATCGTCCAAGGTGAGTGAGAGATGCATCAAGTTCATCAGAAAATGTATTCAAAATTTCAGACGGTTTTTGATCCCTTCCTTGAAGTCGATCGAGAGTTTACTGGTGGAAGGCTTCAAGAACTACAAGTTTGGGTGTTACCTCTGGTGTTCCGGGGCATTAATCAAGGAGTTCAGCGAAGACGACGACGATATTGACGAGTTCATCAAGATCGACACTTCGACGATGGGCGATGTGTGGGTCTTTGCGCAGGAGCAGATCAAGACGTTCATCACGCTGTACAGCGATGAGAACGACGACGTGAACGAGGATATTGTGGAGGACTTTTACCGGATGATGAACGACATCTTGATGTTCAAGCCGATCGAGTTACTGAACAGCTTTGAGGTTGTCGAGGTGCTCTACAAGGTGTCGCTTGAGATTGTGGACAAGTTCAACGAGTTTGGAATATTGAATCTCGTGGTGAACTACTTGACAGATCTGTTGAGCTGGAGTTTGGAGAACCCGCCGATCTCGATCTTCTACGACATTCCGAACGTGTTGAAGTACAAGATCTACGGGCTGCTGAACGCAAATAACACGGAGCTCGTGGTGAAGTTCCTCAACTACTCGATTCTGAAGTTCAACGACGACCTCGTGTACAGCGCAATCGAGTTGGTGATCGAGACGTTCAAAATTAACAACTGCTACAAGAACCAGATGGAGAACCTCAACTCGGTGAATGCGTTCCTCGGGTCGTTGCCGCCGGACATCATCACGGACAGCGAGAAGGTGAAGTTCTACACGAACCTCGAGGTCTCGCTGGGCTCGAAGAACTTCCGCAAGATCCGTTCGACCTTGCTCGACTTCATCCACTGGTACAAGCGGAAGATAGTGAACAGAAACTAGACGAGGCGGATAAAATGAGATGAAAAGAAATGAAGAAAAGAATGGTGACCAACTAATAGAACCGTGTACACATAACATGCAAAACGCAAAAACACCACTGTATAATCGACGTAACTAATAAAATAAAAAGCTGAAAAAAATGTCCGGGACTCTCCGGGACGCCCCGGGGGCCGCCTATGCGGGGAAACTCCGAGACCGCAAAGATGGCCATCGGTATCGACGCGTCGCCAGAGCGGCGGGGGGTGTGAAAACCCGGGACACGGGGTGTGTAAAGTAACGGAATGGTTGATTGACTATAGAAGTGATTAAATAGTTAAGCAAATGGGTCGCTTAGAGGGTGGAGGCGGTAGCAAAGTACTTGCCGGCATAAATGGCCTTGTCGCCCAACTCCTCCTCGATTCTCAACAACTGGTTGTACTTGGCCACTCTCTCGGATCTGGCTGGGGCACCGGACTTGAGTTCACCGGTTCTCAAGCCGACCGTCAAGTCAGCGATGAAAGTGTCCTCGGTCTCACCAGAACGGTGAGAGACCATGACACCCCAGCCGGCGGCGAAGGCGTCGTGGGCAGCCTGGATGGATTCGGACAAGGTACCGATCTGGTTGACCTTCAACAACAAGCCGGAGGCGGCCTTCTTTTCGATGGCGGTCTTGATTCTGAGTGGGTTAGTGACAGTCAAGTCGTCGGCAACAATTTGGACTGGCAACTTGCTGAAGTTACCAGACCAGGTCTCCCAGTCGTCCTCGGCAAATGGGTCCTCGAGCGAGACGATTGGGTACTTGGCCAAGAGTTCTGCGTAAAGGTCACCCAACTCGTGGCCTGTGAGAGCCTTGGAGCCGTCGGAGTTAGGGTTCTTGTAGTCCAAGTCGTATTTGCCGTTCTTGTAGAACTCGGAGGAGGCAGAGTCCATGGCGATCTTGACGATACCTTCGTAGCCGGCCTTGCGGATGGCCTCCATGATCAAGTCAAGGGCCTCCTGGGCGGTGGAGATGTCTGGCGCAACACCACCTTCGTCACCGACGTTACCGGCGGATTGGCCGTATTCGGCCTTAGCCAAGTTCTTCAAGTGGTGGTAGACTTCGGAACCGATTCTGAGGGCCTCGGAGAAGGAGGAGGCGCCTGTTGGAGCAATCATGAACTCTTGGAAGGCGAGGGAGCCACCAGCGTGAGAACCACCGTTAAGCACGTTCATGAATGGCACTGGGAGCACAAAAGGTGCCTTGGAGCCGGAGAGCTTGGCGAGGTACGCATATAGAGGAAGGCCTTCCAAGGCGGCAGCGGCCTTGGCAGCAGCCATGGAGACACCCAAGATGGCGTTGGCGCCAAGCTTGCCCTTGTTAGGGGTGCCGTCGAGGTCGATCAAAAACTGGTCGAGCTTCTTCTGCTCAGTGACAGGGATCTTCTCCTTCACGAGTGCTGGTGCAATGATCGAGTTCACGTTGGCGACGGCCTTGGTGACACCCTTGCCGAGCCACTTGGACTTGTCGCCATCTCTCAACTCGAGGGCCTCATGGACACCCGTGGAGGCTCCGGAGGGCACGATTGCTCTGAAAAGACCTTTGTCAGTGGTCAATTCGACCTCGACGGTAGGGTTACCTCTCGAGTCGTAGACAGTTCTGGCGTGGCACTTGGTGACAAAAGACATTGTGTAGTTAGCGGATGGGTGATGGGGGCTGTTGCAGAATAGAATGCTTCAGTTGTTGCTTTCGACTGAATGGAAAAACAGCAAGCAAGAAGAAACTACAGAAGAGAACAACGGCAACAGAAACAGCAACAGAAGTACCAACAGCAGGAATTGTGCTGGTGACCCTCGTGGTTCTGGTCCTGGTCCGGACAGACCATCACTCCACAGCGGCCCTCTCCCTCCTTCCTTCCGGCCCCTCTTCCTCCTCTCCGCCCAGACAGCGGTCCCGGCCCGCGGCCGCTCCGCCACGCCACGGCCCGGCGGTCAGGTAAGGCCGCCGGGGCGGCAAAGTGTCGCCCGGGGCAAGGAAAAAAAAATCGCGCCGATCGACGCGTCTATCGGCGCGGGGCAGTTTTATTATGACAGAGATTGATGTTGTGGCTGCTGATGTGAGGTTTCCCCTTTTGGGAAGGGGCAAATAGCGAGAGAATGCTCAGCGTTTTTGGGGCTGCTGCTTCTTTCTGGCGAGATAAGAAGCCAGGACATGCATGGACAGGAGAGGACAGGAGAAGAGAAGAGTTGGAGAGGAGAAGAACCATAAAGCAATTCATTCATCAGCTGCCAGCCGCTAACTCGCAGAATGGTCTCGTTATCGTTCCTTCCCTACGTGTCGTCCCTCCTCCCGCTCACGAGACCCGTGCCAGGGAACTCGCCCATCGAACTCTGCGACCTTTCCGCCAAGCACTCCCTCCGGCTCGACAGTGTCGACATCACGCCAAACCCGCCTGAGCGGGGCGCCAACCTCACCATCACCGCTTCGGGCCTCCTCCACACAGCCGTTGCTGACGGCGCCTACGTCGACGTCGTGGTCAATTACGGCTACATCAAGTTGTTGACCCAGACCTACGACTTGTGCGAAGAGCTCCCGAACGTCGACATGTCCTGTCCGGTCGCCCAGGGCGCCTACACTCTCACCAAGGAGGTCACCATTCCAGGCGAGGTTCCTCCGGGCAAGTACACCGTCTTTGCTAGAGCTTACAACAAGGACGACTCCATGATCACCTGTCTTACGGGCTCGGTCGAGTTCGCCGCCGTGCTCTAGCCGTTATCGCCGTATTAGGTCGATCGGCCCCTCCCCTCTCTATCTCTCTTTTTGTTTTATCATAACTTGTGGGGAAAGAACTCCACCGTCTTAATCGCATTACACTACCTTATAGAAGCGGCGTTGTGTCGTTCCACGGTGTGTTCGACACGGCGCCGGCCGCCGTCTCGCCAGTGGCGTCGCCGTTGTCGTTTTGTTCGCCACCAATCTCCCCGATCTCCTGCACCTCCTGCACAAACAGCTGGTCCACGAGGATCCGCTTCCGCATGTACTTGAGCTGCCACCGTACAGGCAGCCACTCCACATGGCCTTCCTTCTCAAACACGCTCCGCACGTGCAACATGCCGGCAATCAGCGCCCAGAACACAAGGTACGAGGCCACAGACCCGTAGGTCGCCGTGTTGCTCCAACCGAGCAACGCATTGAAAATCATCCAGCCGCCGTCCGTGAGCCCGTTGCAGCAGTTGACGTGCCACACCGTGTTCGAGATGTCGTAGCTACCCGGGCCTGAGCCGGCCTCACTTGTGTCTTGGCCGCATCGCCTCACAAATTGCTCGAGCTCGAGAAACCACACCCCGCGGGACATGAGTCCGGCCGCCACGAGGTAGAGGAAACATGTCGACCCGATGAGAAAGTACTGGATCGACATGTGGTTCCCGCCGCTGTAGAGAACGTACCCAATGAAGAAACCTAGCGCTCCACCGCAGAGAATTGCAAGCGGGAAAGAGCCCGCCGGCTGATTCACACCGATCCCGCCCACAAATACCACCGCCTCAAGTCCTTCCCGCAACGTCGTGATGAACGGGAGGAACGCAAGAAAGTACTTTTCCTTCATCCCGTTCTTCCGCTGCGTGTGCTCGTCGTTAATCACGTCTGGGTGCGCCATCGCCTCGGTGACGTCCATATCGCCGACATCCAAGTCCAAGTCCTGCGCAGTCTCAGCACTTATACTGCCATCGGCGCTATCGCCATCGTTATACGTCGCCAGATGGTGGTGGGCCTTGAACGACCGCACCATCTTCGCCTTCCACTTGTTTTTCATCGCGTTGATCCGCAACAACGCTACGCCCATCATGGCGATGATCACACTCGACAAGATCGAGAAGAGACCCTCCCATATGCGCTCCGCATATGACCAGAGGTCCGTTCCGATAAAATAAAAGAGCGTGATGAAGATGCCGCCAACAAGCATGCAGATGCCTAGCCCGCCAAACGCCCCTAGCCACACCTGCAACCGCATCGACCGGTAGATTGCTGGGTCGACAAGAAGCCCGCCCGTCGCCGGGTCGATGGCGTTCTGACGGATGAAGGAGAGCAAGACCGATACGATAATGGCACTCTCGATCGTCTCCCGGAGAATGATGAAGAAGATCTGCACAGAGAAGTAGTCTTCAAACTGCATCTTATTTGCCGTTGCTGTTGATTTTCCTCTTGATGTTGCTGTTGCTCCTTTACTGGTGCTTTCCAGCCTTCTGTTGCCTCCAATGATCCTTATACACCGTCTCGTGTGTGCAAATCATGTCAAACCGCTGAGCTTCCTTCCCTTTTCCGCATCTCACCCGATTTTCTCTTTTCCGGGCTTTTTTCGGACTGCTACTCGTCAACGGGGATAGGGGCTTAACGGGGGGGTCAGACATCAACAGAGCACACAGGCACGTCTATGTTGCTGCTGTCCTCACCAGCATTCTCTTGTTCTGACTGTAAATCCCCCATTCCTGTACTCTAGCCCTACTCTAGTCCTACTCTCCGCCACTCTTTGTAAAACAGTTACCTGCGCCGATCGACCCAATATTATTATAAACACCTGTACACCAGGGGCTCTCCCGCTTTCTCCCTTGCCACATTTTGCCGGAGCTGGAAACCGTCTCTGGTTTCCCTCTATCTATCAGGGCAGGTGGCCTCCCTCTTTGCTGGTGCTTATCCTTATTTGCACCTCTTGTCTCTTCACTAACCCATTGAGCAGCAGCAGCATCCGTAGTACACAACCAGCTGATTGCAAGAAGAGTCAAGATGATGGGATTCAACAAGAGAACGAGGCAGAAGATGGCGGCGCCCGTGAGAGCCACCGCCGGATCCAAGGCCGGCGGTGGCAGCAGCGGCGCCAACGGAGGTATCAAGAAGGCCACGTACGACCACGCCAAGAAGAAGGAGGTAGGTGTCAGCGACTTGACGTTGCTTTCGACAATCACCGACGAGGCCATCAATGAAAACTTGAAGAAGCGGTTCGAAAACGGCATCATCTACACCTATATAGGTCATGTCTTGATTTCGGTGAACCCCTTCAGAGACTTGGGCATCTACACGCTTGACGTGTTGATGTCGTACAAGAACAAGAACCGGTTGGAAGTGCCTCCGCACGTCTACGCCATTGCAGAAAACATGTACCACAACATGATCGCCTACAGTGACAACCAGTGTGTGATCATCTCGGGTGAGTCCGGAGCAGGTAAAACCGAGGCCGCCAAGAGAATCATGCAATACATTGCTGAAGTTTCTGGCTCGCTCACCAACTCCAGCTCCATTCAGAGGATCAAAGACATGGTTCTTGCTACAAACCCCCTGTTGGAGTCCTTTGGGTGTGCCAAAACCTTGAGAAACAATAACTCCTCCAGACATGGGAAATATCTAGAGATCCAATTCAACAAGAGCTTCGAGCCCGTCAGTGCCAACATCACAAACTACCTACTAGAAAAGCAGAGAATTGTCAGCCAGATCACCAACGAAAGAAATTTCCACATCTTCTACCAGCTCACCAAAGCCGCCGACGACAACTACAGACAGATCTACGGTATCCAGCAGCCTGAACAATACATCTACACGGCGAGCGCAGGATGTACCACCGTCGACTCGATCAACGATACCACAGACTTTGCAGACACTTTGAAGGCCATGGACACCATCGGTCTGTCCAAGGAGGAAAAGGATAACGTCTTCAGACTCCTATCTGGTATTTTGTGGATCGGTAACATCAGTTTCATCGAGGACGAGGAAGGTAACTCCCAAATCAGAGATACCTCTGTCACCAACTTTGTCGCCTACCTTCTACAGGTTGACGCAGAGTTGTTATGTAAGTCATTGGTCGAAAGAACAATGGAAACCTCTCACGGTATGAAGAGGGGATCCATCTACCACGTCCCGCTAAACCCAACACAGGCAACTGCCGTTAAAGATGCCTTGGCTATGGGGATATACAACAACTTGTTTGATTGGATCGTCGACAGAGTCAACCAATCGTTCTCCAAAAACAACCAGGCAATCTTCAAATCTATCGGTATCTTGGATATTTACGGGTTTGAGATCTTTGAGCACAACTCTTTTGAGCAACTGTGTATCAACTACGTCAACGAGAAATTACAGCAGATTTTCATCCAGTTGACGTTGAAATCGGAGCAGGATGAATATGTGAAAGAACAAATCCAATGGACCCCAATCAAGTTCTTCAATAATCAAATTGTTTGTGATTTAATTGAATCCAAGAGACCTCCAGGTATCTTTGCAGCATTAAACGATGCCTGTGCAACTGCACATGCTGATTCTTCCGCTGCAGATCAATCGTTTGCCCAAAGATTGAACATGTTATCGTCAAACGCTCATTTTGACCTGAGAGGAAGTAAGTTTGTCATCAAGCATTATGCCGGTGACGTCACCTACGATATAAATTCAATGACCGATAAGAACAAAGATCAAATGTTGAAAGATTTGTTGGAAATGCTACAAACTTCCCAAGATCCTTTCTTGAAAACGCTGTTCCCAAACAGAGTTGATGAAACGAATAAGAGAAGACCTCCAACATCAGGTGATAAAATCAAAACCAGTGCAAACTTGTTGGTCGACACCTTATCGCAAGCAACCCCATCCTATATTAGAACAATTAAGCCTAACCAGCACAGATCTCCTTCGGAATATGACACAAAGGCTGTCCTGCACCAGGTCAAGTATTTGGGTTTAAAAGAAAATGTTAGAATCAGAAGAGCGGGTTTTGCTTACAGACAAACTTTCGAAAAATTCGTCGAAAGATTCTATTTATTATCAATCAAGACTTCTTATGCGGGTGAATACATCTGGACCGGAGACGCTAGAACTGCAACCGAGATCATCTTGAAAGACTCCAACTTCGATTCTTCAGAATGGCAATTGGGTGTTAGTAAAGTCTTCATTAAAAAGCCAGAGACCTTGTTTGCATTGGAGGACTTGAGAGAAAACTATTGGGCAAATAAGGCCAAGGTCATCCAGAGAGCTTGTAGAAAATGGTTAAGAAGAAGAGAAGAAGCAGCCAGAACAGTTCAAAGATTATGGAGGGCAAGATCAAAGGGTATTTCCCAGGAAAACCAATACACTGAAATGAGAGACTATGGTAACAAGATCGTCTACGGTAAGAAGCAAAGAAGAAGATTGAGTCTGTTAGGTTCAAGAGGCTTCTATGGTGACTACTTGGGCTGTAACGATAAAACTGGTGGTTTTGGTAAATTCATCATGAACTCCGTCGGCTTACGTGAAAAGGTTCAATTTTCAGCCAAAGGTGAGCAATTGCATTCAAAGTTCGGTAGATCATCTCAGAGGCTACCAAAGATTTTCATCATAACCAGGGACAAGTTTTTGGTTGTCGGTCAAACTGTTGTCAACAACAAGGCCAAGTATACAATAGAATTCAATAAATTGCTTACTCAGATTCCTGAAGTCAGTGTATCCAACCTAGCGGATGATTGGTTGGCAGTCAACCTTCATTCAAAGACGGAGCCAGATCTTTTTGTCAACTGCATATTCAAGACTGAGATGCTGGCCAGATTCAAAAAGGGCAACCCGAATATCAAAATCAATATTGGGTCTACTGTTGTCTACTGTAAAAAGCCTGGGAAGAAGCATACGGTCAGATTCAAGTTGGCTGCCAGCGCTGCCAAAACTGGAGACGCTTACAAATCAAGTACAGTTTCTGTCTCTCAAGGTACTGAACCAACTGCAAGAAACAGAGAAACACCTCGGATCAAGACGGCATTCACAGGTGACAAAATTGCTGCTTACAAGAGAAGTGCTCAATCCCGTGGTCTCAAGAACTCCATGACTGCCGCCGCTTCAGCTGCTTATCATCCTGCCGCTCCAAACGCTAATGACCATAGCAACGGTTCCAGCAAACCTGCACCACCGGTTTCAAGACGTCGTGAAGCGGCCACATCTTCAGTGCCAGCACCACCTCCGGCTGCGAATAAGCCAAGGCTTACTGTCAAATCGAAACAGGCTCCTCCACCGGTGTCTAGAAACAGAGCTCAGCAGGCGGTCCCAGCTACTATGAACCCAACTCCAACTCCAACTCCAACTCCTCCACCACCTCCACCTCCCCCTCCAGCAGCAGCACCAAAATGGCCAACCTACAGAGCAGAGTATGACTACCCTGGTACCAACGGTTCGATGCCATTGGTTAAGGGTAATATTGTCTACATACTACAGTCCGAGCCTAGTGGATGGTCGTTGGCCAAGACTCTGGATGAAACCACCGAAGGATGGGTTCCTACCGCGTACATTGCAGAATGCGCTCCTCCTGCCAACGGCGGCGGTCACTCTGCCGCTCCGGCTGCCCCTGCTGCTCCTGCCTTCTCCAACTCTACACCTACACAAGCCACCACTGGCAATGGCAACATTGCAGGTGGTCTAGCCGCAGCGCTGATGGAGAAGAAGCAGGAAGAAACGACAATGGCCAGTGATTTGGCGGCAGCGATCAGACAGCATGCACGTAGAGAGAGCGATGACGAAGACGAAGACGACGACGACTGGTGATGTGTGAAATGTGAAGTGTGTATATTATATTATGTACAAGCGTATTTCTAATAACTGTTTTGTTTACTTTGAATTTATGACATAGCATGAACAAAGGCTAAGAAAGACGACGGGAAGAGGAAAAGGTGTAGAAGACGAGAAAAAAAAGGTGAGGAATCGGATTTCCTTGGGCTCCAAATTTTTCGTCTCCTGGGTAGTCCTTTGACACACGTTTACCACCTACTTTCTTCCAGGGAACCCGTCTTGTTTCCGTCCAACGCAGAGCAAAAAGCCTCATCGAGACATACAATGGCAGAGTTGCAGACAGTAGCGCAGGTGCTTGAGCGCTCTCTCGATCCACGCAGTGCAAAAGACGCCGAAGGCGTGTTGAAGGGCATGGAAACCGAGATTGGGTTCCCTATTACGTTGTTACATGTAGTAGCCAGCGACAACACACCTTTGGCTATCCGTTTGGCAGGTGCAGTGTACTTTAAGAATCTTGTGAAGCGGAAGTGGATCGATGAGAACGGACAGTACCAGATCTCCAAGCAGGATATTGACATGATCAAGGCTGAGATTGTCCAGTTGATGATCGTGTTGTCAGATTCGCTACAAATTCAAATCGGAGAAGCCATCAGCTTGATTGCGGAGAGTGAGTTCCCTAATCTCTGGGGAAACTTGATTGACGAGTTGGTGTCAAAACTCACTTTGGACGACCTCGTTGTGAACAAAGGTGTTTTGAAAGTGGCACACTCAATTTTCAAGAGATGGAGACCCTTGTTCAGATCGGATGAACTTTTCTTAGAGATCAAAATGGTGCTGGACAAGTTTGCCGTCCCATTTATGGAGATGTTGAAAAGGATCGACTTACTCATTGACCAAAGCTTACAAGATGGTGCCAAATTGAAATTACTATTTGAGAACTTGCTACTAATGGTGAAAATCTACTACGATTTGAACTGTCAGGATATCCCCGAGTTTTTCGAAGACCATATTGGCGAAGGTATGACGATACTATTGAAATATTTGAAGTTCCACAGCAACTTGTTGGAAGACAGTGATGAGGATGACGAAATGGATTTAGTCATTCAAGTTAAAGTCAACATTTGTGATCTTATTCAGTTGTACACAACAAGATATGAAGAAGAATTTAAGAAATATATTGAACTTTCTATTCAAATTATCTGGGACTTATTGAACAATATCTCAATTCAGAAGAAAAATGACATATTAGTTTCGAAAGCATTGCAATATATGACTTGTGTTGTCAATCTTTCCAATTACAATACCTTATTCAGCAATGAAGACGCCGTCAAACAAATCACAGAAAAAATAATATTGCCTAATATTACATTGAGGGACAGCGACCTAGAAATGTTTGAAGATGACCCTATTGAATATACTAGAAGAGATTTGGAAGGATCCGATGTCGACAGTCGTAGAAGATCTGCCACAGAGTTTTTGCGTTCCCTCAAGGAAAATAATGAAAACCTAGTTACTGCTATTATGATGGAATATATCAATCATTACTTGAAAAGTTACTCTGAAGATCCAAGTGGTAACTGGAAGCTGAAGGATATAGCAATTTACTTATTCTGCGCAATAGCATCCAAGGGATCAATCACCAACTCCGGTATAACAAGCACCAATCTCTTGGTCGATGTTATCAAGTTCTTCACGCAGTTCATCTACCCAGATTTAGTTGGACAAGTTGCCAATCCTATTTTGAAGGTCGATTCCATCAAATATATCTACATTTTCAGAAACCAACTAACAAAGGAACAGTTGATTGAGACATTACCATTATTGACGAGTAATTTCAACGACGGCAACTATGTTGTTTATACCTACACCTCTGTCACAATCGAAAAAATACTTTCTCTAAGAAACCCATCCAACCATCAAGAAATGCTATTCAGCAAGAATGATTTAAGTGTTGCTGTTCTGAATGATTTGTTAATGAACCTTTTCAAGCTTATATTCAAGATGGGCACTACGCCTGAAAAATTATCTGAAAATGAATTTTTGATGAAGTGTATGATGAGGATTTTGCTGATCAGTGAAGATTCTCTCTCATCTACCATTGTCCAAATTTTACAAGAATTGACCAAGATTGTTGAGACTATATCCAAAAATCCATCCAATCCTAAATTCTCACATTACACTTTCGAGTCAATCTGCATAATTATGAAGTTTTATAAGAGCGGTATCAAAGATTTCTATGCTTTATTGAAAAATACTCTATTTGGAATATTGGGCCAAGATATTCAGGAATTTATCCCATACTCTTTCCAAATTTTGGCCTTTGTGCTAGAAAACTATCCTACTAACGAAGAGTTACCAGCTGAGTATCAACAATTGATTAAACCATTATGTTCCCCTCAGGTTTGGGAGTTCAAGGGAAACATTCCTGCCGTGAAAAGATTGTTGAGCGCCATCATCACATTCACCCCAGCCATGTTCGACAACGCCGAAAATATAACGCCGATTTTAGGTATCTATCAAAAACTCATTTCATCTAAAAGTAATGATATATTAGGATTCGAATTTTTGGAAAGTATAATGATCAACATTGACATTACCAATTTACAACCTTTCTTAAACGAAATATTTATTATCCTTTTGACCAGATTGAAAAACTTCAAAACTGAGAAGTTTGTCAAAAGATTCATTCTATTTTTGAGTAAACTATCAAGCTTGGAATTGAATGTGGAGGTGAACAAGAACAAATGGACTTCCACAGTCGTCGTCAAATTATTTGATAGTATTCAACCCGGCTTGTTTGAGCAAATTTTGAATAATTTCATTCTACCATATATTCCTAAATTCAGTAACCTGACGGATAAAAAGATCCTAGTGGTTGGATTGATCAACCTAATTGCTGAAAATTACAAAGAAGTCAGTGAAGTGGAAATATTGAAACTTTTGAGCGAATTGCTAAAGTTGTTGAACAGTGAATCTATTAAGAACTATAAAACAGTTGACGAAAATGTCGAGTTAATGACGGAGTTGGATAATGAGGAATATACTTTTGGTTCTAGTTTCAACCGGTTGAACATTATCCAGCTCAAACCTTTTGATCCTGTTAGTAACAGTATCAAAGACAAGGTAATGTTGATTGAATTTTTCAAATTAAAACTTCAGTCTATTGATAACCAATATTTATATGCAGTGATGCAACAGCTCGACCCAGAATCCAAAGCCATCGTTTCTTCTTTGGGTATGTAGTATTGGTCAATTCTACAAGTGTGTAAGAATTCGATGTAAAGAAATTTTTTCAAATATATAATTAACGTAGAAAAGGGTTTATTCTTCCTTCCTAAATTCACGACCTTTAGCTCAGAGGGGTAGCGGACCCCAAATTTTGTTTGTAAACTTGACAACGTAATTTCCATAATATTCTGGTATCCGCGGTAGATAAGTGTGTGAATTCCCCGATTAGGAAGTATTTCATGATTTTTCAGCTATCTCGAATATAATAGAGAAGTTATGTCTGATCCACAGATGTCGGCTTGAAGACATCGAGCCTACTTACTAAACTTCAGAAAAACCACCGAAAGGAATTTTTCAAAGGGTTTCACTAGACGAAAAAGAGAACTCTCTGGGGTAAATTGCCTCCGTCTTGAAGTAAAATATTATTTCTTGAATTTTCAAGAATCTACCACACCACAACGATAAAGACTATTATTTCACTGATATCAAACGTTTGCTTTCGAGGAATCCATTCGAGAAGCTTTACCCGTGGAGGGGAAACTATTATCCTTTCAGTTCATTTTCGAAGCATGCGGAACCATAGCACTTGCACAGCAAACATTACTTGAATGCGAGATTAGAATTGCGCTAGGTAATCTACTCTAATACTTTCAAGATCAATGGAATAGCTTTGAGGAGTATGACATTGCAGTCCACAACTTTCGATCTGTATTGGGTTACTACCAACACATGCTCAAGACATCAAATCGCTATGGGATCAAGTACCGGAGAAGTTATACACTGAAGCATGTGTTTGGTAAACAGTTTACAATCTTGCCTTGATTGGGCTGACCCTTTTCAAGATCACTCCATTTCAGTCGAAACACCATTTTTAGTGTAGCACTCTACTAGTCGCAACGGCTCCAAAAATTGTATTTCCTGTTCTTTCCATTTTGCCATTGCGAACGGCTTAACGCCGGCCAGTGGGAATTGGAATGGCTTTCAACCGCAAATACCGGAGTCGTCGTCATGTCTGGAGGCCGGGTATTACTCTTGCTCTCCGAATCTCGACTTCAGAGCATTTTGAAGAAAATATCGTTATCCTGAGTATAAATTAAAAAAAGTGCAAAGTGTAGAGAGTAAATTAAGATATCATTGCAAAAACCAATATATATAAAAAGTCGTAGAATAATTAACTGGTGAGTTCCTGCTTCCGGTTATATTCCTTAGTCGTTACTGAGACCATTGCTGGCTTCTGTCCTGGGCGACTGCTTGATGCTGTCAAGCTCGTTTTCGTTGGACGAGTTGGCAGAGTCGTTGGCCTCCTTGCCCGTGCTGTTTTTCTCGAGCTCCTTCTTCTCGAGTTCGGCAATCTCTGCAGCCGTTAGGAACCGTCCTCCCTGGCCTCTTGGTCTGCGCATGGCGTGTTTGTGCCTGGACTCGTGCAAGTAAGGCTTACGCACCCTCTGTATCTTCAACGTTTCCTCAAGCTTGGCCCGAGCAATGCGTCGTTTGAGGATCCTGTGGTATTGTTTGGCGTTGACGTAGTACGGCTGGTCGGTGGGGCTGGCCGCGTTGTTGTTACTGCTGCTGCTGTTGTTGGTTGGGGAATCCTGTGCAGAGCCCGGCTGGGGCACGACCTCCGTCTCGATTTCTGTTTCCAGGAGACCGAGGGTGGTGTTTTCACCAGGGGCCTTCTGCTGATCAAGTTGCTGTGGTGAGTGCTGCTGCTGCTGTTGGAGTTGCTGCTGTTGAGCTTGGTCGAGGTGATGGTTGTGATGTTGGTGGTGTATTTGCTGCTGCAGTTGTGGCAGGTGTGCAGCGGGGGGTGGCGGAGGGGGCTGTTCGTTGTAGATGGAAGACAACGGATTTTGGGGGCCCAGCAGAGAAGAATCATTAAAGGAGCCTGCAAAATGCTGCGGGTTCCGCTGGTGAATGTATGAGGAGGAGGCCGCATAGTGCTGCTGCTGCTGCTGCTGCTGCTGAATCGGGCCCGCAGACGTGTCTATGAGGCTGTTAATGTTGTCCAGAGTGGAGCCCAAGTTCTGGAGATGGCCTGGGTCATGGAGGTAATCCTGCTGCGAGTAGTAGTTGTGCACAGGGATGTGCAGGGAGTTCTCCATAATATTGGTTCTGATGCTAATGCTGTAGTCTGCTTTGTGGGGAGACAGAAACAGCTCGGCGTACTTGCTCGTTGAAACAGGCTGGGGCTAAGCTTATTTTGTTGTCTTTTCAGGCTAATCATGTCCAGTGCCGTCTCGTTTTGATGTCCGCTGCCGCTCTTACAGGAAAAAAGAAGAGAAGAGAAAAGGGGGAAAAAAAAGGAGATACGGTTGTGGCGGGTGAGACTGACTGTGGCGGTGCAACGGCGATATCGGGATTGTAATGTGGCGGTGCAGTGCCGTGTGCCGGGTAACTGTGGCGGTGCATTTGTCCAATGTGATTACGTAATTTTTTTTTTTTTTTTGCCTTTTTTTAAAACATGAATTTTCATTTCTAGGGATTTCAGATAGAACTGGAAACAGAAAGAAAGAAAAGAAGGAGAAATAAAGGACTCAAATAGCCACAGCCTCAACACACACAACATGCCTGCTACTATCATCTGCATTGGAATGGCAGGGTCCGGGAAAACGACCTTTGTCCAGCGGTTGAACTCGCATCTGCACCAGAAGAAAACGCCACCGTACGTGATAAACTTGGATCCGGCTGTCTTGAAGGTCCCCTTCGGCTGTAATATCGACATAAGGGACTCGATCAACTACAAGAAGGTAATGGAGGACTACAACCTCGGTCCGAACGGGGCGATCGTCACGTCGCTCAATTTGTTCAGCACAAAGATCGACCAGGTGCTCTCGATCGTGAAGAAGAGAAGCGACAGTTTCAAGCACTGTGTGGTGGACACGCCCGGCCAGATCGAGTGTTTTGTCTGGTCGGCGTCCGGCTCGATCATCACCGAGTCGTTTGCAACAGAGTTCCCCACTGTCATTGCGTACATCATCGACACGCCACGTAGCGCCAACCCTTCCACATTCATGTCAAACATGTTGTACGCATGCTCGATATTGTACAAGACGAAGTTACCTATGATTGTCGTGTTCAACAAGACCGACGTGCGTGATGCGCAATTTGCCAAGGACTGGATGACTGACTTCGAGGCCTTCCAGGACAGCTTGAGGAGTAATGCGGAGTTGAACGACGAGACCTCGAACGGGTCCGGATACATGGCCTCCTTGATCAACTCGATGAGCTTGATGCTTGAGGAGTTCTACTCGACGTTAGATGTCGTCTCCTGCTCGGCATACACGGGCGAGGGATTTGACGATTTCCTCAAGGCCGTCGACGACAAGGTCGACGAGTACAATGATTTCTATCAGAAGGAAAGAGACCGGATAGTGCAGGAGAAGAAGGAGAAGGAGCAGAAGGAGAAGGACGCGCAGTTGACACACTTAATGAAGGACTTGGGGCTGAAGGACAAGAAGAAGGCCGACAACGGCAAGGACAAGGACGAGGTGGACGTGCTGTCCGACCTCGAGGACGAGATAGAGAAGGACGAGAAGGCCGGCTACGAGCACGGGTTGATCGACTTGGAGGGTAGCGAGCGAGAGTACACGTTCCAGGACGACCGGACGGGAGAGGTGAGGGACGAGGAGGACGCCTCGGAGGTGGCCAAGAATATCCAGCAGAGATACCAGCAAGCGTTCGAGTCGACGGCCAAAACTGCCTCGAGTAGTGTGGCGGAGGACATTGCCAAATACATCAATGGTGCGTGATTTAGTGTTGTAATCGTATATAGTAGTAAACACTCTATCTCATTATGAGTCTTCTTCCTGTGGGCCCCCCGTCGTGAGCACCAACGACCCGTCGTCCTGCTTCTGCACGTTGACCAAGTTCAGCGCAGCGATGTTGTACATGTTCTCCCCGACACTGCTGTTCCTCGACCTGCTGATATCTCGCAGATATGGGTACGTGTGTGTGTTTACAATACAGCCCGAGACGCGGAAGGCGTCCTTGTACTTCTTCTTGAACGAGCTGATGAAGCTCGTGTCCGTGTCGAGGCCCTCCTTCGTGAACGAGAGGACCACTATGTTGCGGTTTTTCAGACCCTGCATCTGCGGGTACTGTTGTCGGAACGCCCTATGCAGCGGTTTATTCCGCGTGGCGTCGATAACCTTGTAGTCAATGAGAAGAGGAAGGTCGTTTGGGTCCTCGCTAGGCGCCGTGTCCTGCACTATCTCGAGGTTGGCCACAAGGCGCTTCAAGTGGTAGCTCAGCGCCCGGGCCTTGTTTTGTAGAACGAGGTTGATCGGGTATGCGCTCAGCGACGTCTTGAGGAACTGCGCCAGTTTCTCATCGAGAGCCCTATTGTCCTCTTTCTCTTTGAAGCTCTTCTTCGTCGTCGGCAGTCGACCGGGGACAAAGCCGAGCAACTTCAGTGGCGTCGTGGACTCACCGCCGGCTGCCGCCAGGCATCTAACGGTTCGCTTCAGCATCGGTGTACTTCTCCCCCCTGCTTGACTCTCGTTTGTAGAAGTAGAAGAGCTGGAATAGCTGAAATATCTTGAATAAAGAAAGCCAGAATGGAAATGAATCTCCAAATCAATGCCGACACGTGACTATATGTGCACGTGACGGGGGAAAAGACGGCTCCGTTTATTGCCGTTTCCGGCGGAGACCGTCTATATCCGTTATCCCCCTCGTGTCGGAGGACGCTTATCGGAGAGGGGGGAGAGATGGCTGCCAGGTATAAATAGGCAAACACAGGAGACACGGGGTGGTTGGCATTGGCTAGGAGCCGGATAATCAGAGGGTAAGAGAGCAGAAGATTGCAGAAGAGACAAGAATTGGCAGACATGACGATTCCGGAAGAAATAGCGTATCTATACAGCATAAGGTCTGTGAGAGAGACAAACTCGAGCACGGTGCCTCTTATCGAAAACAACAAGCTTTTGAACTTCGACGTGGACCTCGGGAAGCTCGATGGGGTGGTCGACTTTGTCGTGGAGACGATCCGGGGGACTTTCCCAACGAACGAGGCGTTGCTGGAAATCCCCGTGCATGGGCGGTGGCAGCATTTTGGGAAGGACAACGCGTCGAGGTTGCCCGACCTCATTGAGAAGGTGTTCAGGCAGAAGCTGCAACTCGGCGACGAGGAGGTGTGCAAGAAGCTCATTGACTTGTTTGTCATCAGCGTGTTGCTCGACGCGGGCGCCGGCAACGAGTGGAAGTTCACCGAGCCCGGCAGCGGGCTGGCGATCAACCGGTCGGAGGGCATTGCCGTGGCGAGCTTGTACATGTTCCAGGACGGCCTGTTCTCCGCAGCTGCAGGTGAGGACCCGTATCTTGTGCAAGGGTCGAAGCTTGCCTCGTTGAGTGCCGAGGATTTGGCCGCTGGTTTGCAGGTGGACGAGAAGCGGAACCCGATGAGCGGGTTCGATGGGCGGTTGAAGTTGCTCAACCGGTTGGGCGAGGTGTTGAGCAGCAACAAGGTGCTGTTCCACAGCGGCCGGCCTGGGGACCTCGTGGACTACTTGAAGAACCAAAACACGGACAGCAGCAAGGAGATCGAGCTCGAGGTGTTGTGGGACGCGTTGATGCAGGGCCTTCTTCCCGTGTGGCCCACAGAGGGCCGCACGAAGATTGACGGGTACGTTCTTGGTGACGCGTGGCCGTTGAAGAATAAGAACGGCGGCGGCATTGTGACGTTCCACAAGCTCACGCAGTGGTTGACGTACTCGCTTTTCAAGCCGTTGACGGAGTACGGAGGGTTCACGATCTTGCACGCAGAATATATGACCGGGTTGCCCGAGTACCGGAACGGCGGATTGTTTGTTGACCTCGGCGTGTTGGCGTTGAAGCCGTCGGTGCGTGCCCGCGGGCTGGCGCTGGCAGCAGAACAGGGCCTGCAGCCGCTGCCAGCGTTTCGTCCGGACGACGACGCGATTGTCGAGTGGCGGTCGTGCACGGTGTGTTTGCTGGACATGTTGCTTCCGCTGGTGAATACGAAGATGGCCGTTGGCGGGACAAAGTACGAGCTCACGTTGCCGCAGCTGATCGAGGCGGGGAGCTGGAAGTCTGGACGCCTTGCCGCCGCGGAAAGACGTTCGAGCGGTGGGCCGCCAATTGAACTAGTCGCCGACGGGACTGTTTTCTAAAGTGTATAGAGTTAGGAGTAAAAGATTAGTTTTTCCTAATTGGGCCGCAAGCTTGCAAATTCATGTTGCCACAACATCGACGCGTCGATAAAACCCTTTTTTGCTTTTTGATCACGTGCTTACACCAAGGGTTTTTATGCCCAACCCTCTAAGTCGCGGCTTGATGATTTTTTTCCCTCGTCTCCTTGCAAAGTGGTGAACTTTTTTCAGACTTTCAAACGACTGCTACAACTGCAACTACACTTCAACTGCTCTTCCCTGGTTCTTGACCCCCTCGTTTGCCAACTTGAGAACGTCTCATAACCACTCATCACCCACCATGTCTGTCGAAAAGAAGGATATCGAACAACCACAAGAGATCAACAAGATCAGAATCACCTTCACCTCCACCAACGTCAAGTCCTTGGAGAAGGTCTCCAACTTGGTCGTCAGAAATGCCGCCAAGGAGGGCATCAAGAAGAAGGGTCCGGTCAGAATGCCAACCAAGGCTTTGTCCATTGCCACCAGAAAGACCCCTAACGGTGAGGGTTCCAAGACCTGGGAGCACTACGAGATGAGAATCCACAAGAGATACATCGACTTGGAGGCTCCTTCTGCTCTTGTCAAGAACATCACCTCCTTGACCATCGAGCCAGGTGTCGATGTCGAGGTCACCGTCTCCGTCTCCGCTTAAGTCCCGGCGCCGTAGACGGCTTCAGGACTGCCACGGACCGAGTAGCGGGACCCGCAGCGCAGCCAGCCGGCCCCACTCTAGGCGTACCGTGTATGACTTCAAGTTCCCTCCGACCTCCAAGCATATATGAGACGTTGCGGTGGTCAGCTATCAGTGGACGCCGTCTGCTGCCCCTCTGTGTATTCCCTGTGTATCTCTCCATAGCAGTTGTGAACCGTTTAAACATCCCTACTTTCTACTTTTTTGCGCCGATCGACGTTTTTCTTTGTGTTTTGCGTCGATCGGCGCGACGCGCCTTTTTCAGCCGTAGGCTCCGCCGGCGCTTGCTCTTTTTTTTCCCACCGCCTTTTTTCTGTTCACGGACACGTTGATGTTGTTGTTTTCGATGGCCAGGATCAGACGGTGTTCCTGCTTCTACGGTGCTCGCGTTGCTTCGTTGGTAAACCTTGTTTCTTTTTCCGCTGCTGCTGCTCTTCTTCTGCTGTTTCTACTTTAGGATTAGTTTTTTCCTTAGTGTTTCTCTAGTTCTGCACTGGCTCTAGTCTATAACCGCTGACCCCCCGCCTTCCAGCAATGTCGCAAGAAAAGCAAGACGTCTCCATCAACTCCTCTCCAGTGGCTGCTGCGGCTTCGCTGGGCCAACAGCCTTCCCAGCTGGCCAGAATGGTCAACTCGGGGCCTGTCTCGATTCTCTGCTACTGTGCGTCGTCGATCTTGATGACGACGACCAACAAGTACGTTGTCTCGGGCCGCCACTTTAACCTCAACTTCTTCCTCTTGGCGATCCAATCGATTGTCTGTCTCATGGCGATCGCCACTCTGAAGTTCTTTGGCGTGATCACGTATCGCCAATTCAACGCCAACGAGGCCAAGAAGTGGTCGCCAATCGCGTTCTTGTTGGTTCTCATGATCTACACCTCCTCCAAGGCCTTGAAGTACTTGGCCATTCCAATCTACACCATTTTCAAGAACTTGACCATCATCTTGATTGCGTACGGCGAGGTCTTGTGGTTTGGCGGTGAGGTCACCCCAATGGCGCTCGGCTCCTTTATCCTCATGGTTTTCTCCTCCATCATCGCCACCTACGGTGACACCGACGCAAGCGGCTCCATGAACTTCAACATCGGCTACTTCTGGATGGCCTTGAACTGCTTCTCCTCCGCCTCCTTCGTCCTCTTCATGAGAAAGAGAATCAAGTTGACTAACTTCAAGGACTTTGACACCATGTACTACAACAACCTGTTGTCCATCCCTATCTTGTTGGTCTCCTCCCTTTTGTTAGAAGACTGGTCTTCTGCAAACTTGGACTTGAACTTCCCACCAGCCTCCAGAGTCAGCGTCTGGCTCGCCATGATCATCTCCGGCGCAACCTCCGTCGGTATCTCCTACTGCTCCGGCTGGTGTATCAGAGTCACTTCCTCCACCACCTACTCCATGGTCGGCGCCTTGAACAAGTTGCCAATCGCCTTGTCCGGCTTGATCTTCTTCGACGCCCCAATCAACTTCTTCTCCATCTCCTCCATCTTTGTCGGGTTTTCCGCAGGTTTGGTCTACGTCGTGGCCAAGCAAAAGCAAAAGGAGATGCAAGCAAAGCAAGAATTGCCAAAATAAGAGCATCGCACTTCACCTGCTTTAACTTGGTCAAAGCGTTTGACTACTTCTATAGCCACATGCATGCATACGTGCACACCGTATAGGCAAAAAACCGAGTAAAGTAAATAAATAATTGAACTATTTATATCATATTCATATTGATAAACACTATATTAGTTTACACATTTAACAACACCCACCGACTCCCACTCCGACTTCTCATTTGTCGATCTTCAGGCTGAAGTCGACAATAGGCGTACCCTGGTGGATGCTGCTGGTGGAATAGATATCAATGTCGCTACACAAATACTCCGACAAGTTCTCCTTCGTCAATCCTCCGCTGCACTCGAGCAGAAACCGTCTCTCGCCGAGTAACTCCCTCTTCAAGTCCCTCGCAACGCTCTGTAACTCCACCCCAGTGAAGTTGTCCAACATGATAATGTCTCCTCCAGCTCTGATCGCCTCCTCGGCCTCCTCGTAGCTCTGCACCTCGATCTCGACTTTGATCGCAAACCCACCCACCTTCTTCGCATTCTTAATCGCGTTCGTAATCGAGCCCGTCGACCAGATGTGGTTGTCCTTCAACATGATCATGCTTGAGAGATCAAACCGGTGCATGTCGGCACCACCAACTAGCATGGCGTACTTCTCCATGATCCGCAAACCGGGGGTGGTCTTTCTCGTCCCGGCAATTATCCCCTTGTACTCTGCCTTCTTAGCAAGCTCGACAATCTCCCTGGTACGGGTCGCCACGCCGGAAAGTCGAGAAAGAATGTTTAATGAAACACGTTCCGCCTGGAGGATGTTCTTCGAAGGCCCATGTAACTTGGCAACAACAATCTTCCCGCTGGCTGGGTTCTCCTTCAAAGGAGAGACAAACTCGCCCTCCTCACGCAACCAATCGACTTCAACTTTACACTGTGCATAAACCTCTTCGAGGAAAGGGATTCCACAGATGACTCCGCTGGCTTTCATGTACAACGACGCACTCTTTTCGCTGGATCCAACGACGTATCCACCGTAGTCGAACGATGGGATATCTTCCGAGAGGAAATCTGTGATCTGCTGCTTCCAGCGAGTAGACACAGGCAAAAGGGAAGAATAGTCTGGCATTGTGTGGTCGTCTAGTAACTCTCTAGACCTCCCAGAAATATTGCAACAACCGTCCGTTCACAATGGGCTGATTGGCTTAAAAGCTGTTCTCCACAAATTCATGATGTCGTCGTTTACCTTCTCTAAATTTTTAATCACTTTGCTTACGTAATAGTCGTCGGAGGTACATAATCACTATGCTATCTGATATTACTCTTCTTCCTCTTCTTCCTCTTCTTCGGCAAAGGGAATCTCGTAGTCGCTGGAGTCCTCTAAGTCATCCGAATAGTCGGCAATTCCCAAGGTGATGTGTGTGTCTAGATCTTTCAAATCGATCACGTCTCCTGGTTCGGCTCCTTCGGCTCCTTCGGCTTCCTCAGGCTCTATCTCTTCTGAGTTTTGTTCCACCTCCTTTTCCATTTTTTTGTGGACTAGTTCCTTGCGCTTTAAGGAGCTGTAGTCAGCTCTACGCTTCCTGACGGCCTTGTTACTGTACAATACTCCCTCTAACTCCTTCACCGCCTCGATATCCCAGTTGTGCATCGCATACAAAAGAATTCCCTCCTCCTCGTCTTCATCCTTGTCCTTCTCGCTGTCTCCGTACAAGACCTCGGTGTGCACGATCCGATCGCCGAGTCCTGTGAGGTCACTCATTTCAATTGTCTTCATGAGTTCCATGTCTATAAACCGATAGGCCATCTCGTTGAAGAGAGACGGGTCAAGGCCGGACCCAATAGTGTCCCCGAGCTGTAGATTCTCCAGTAACCCCTTGATCATTTTATTGCTGAACATGGCCTCCTTGGCGATCGGCCTGCGACCGTCGGCACTGTCACCCTTGCGATCAGTCTTTCTTCTGTGTTTCCTCTTGGTGATGAACTGCTCGTGGTTTCTGATTAAGGAGAGCTCTCTCGAAAGTTCGTCGGTATCGAAAAGTCCGTAGGTATGCTCAGAGTTGACATTGGCGTCACTCTCGCTGCCGCTATCACTGTCACTATCTCCGCTGCTGGCACTCCCACTGTCGTTCAGTTTACTCAGGCTTAGGTTGTACTCCTCCAGCTCGTCGTCAGACATTCCCAGTATTCCCGACCCCTCTCGAAGGATAGCCTCGGGTATCGCTATATTAGAGGTATCTGCATGTGACTCAAAGGTTTCGTTGTAATTATCGGTATAGCTATTGTCTCCAAAGTCGGGTATTTCATCTCTGGCCTGATATCCTGGTTGTGCCTCATCATTGTATGGTATCTGTAATTGCGTATGTGACTGTTGCTGGGACTGCGATTGCGACTGCGTAATTTGCAAGGTTTCTTCCATGAGCCCGGAAGAGTCAGATATGTCCAAGGATGGTATGTTTGTGTTGAAGCTGCTGGACTGATGGAACAGTTTGGCGAACGATCGCACATCTTTGTTGATAAAGCTCGGCACATTCCCCATACCTGGTATTGGGGAGATAGATAGCTGTGGCGACGATATGCGTCTACTTCGCAAATCGCTGAAATTCGTGCTCACATCTGCGCCGAGAGCTAATGTGTCTCCCTCGGGCATCGGAGATGGTGTTTTATAGCCGGTGGTAGTTGTTGGCTTTGGAGGTAAGGCGTTCTTGATTATCGATTTTGCTCTTGATTTGCTTTTCGTCTTAGTATTGAACAGACGTCCAAGCATCCGTAAGTCGTCCAATGGATCGTAGATCTGTCTCTGTTTATTCTTTGTCGGCGTGAGGAGAAGCCTGTTCCGTATTGGAGTTGTGGACATTTGAATTGCATGTTTTGTAAGTGGTGTCAGCGAGCGCCGTGGTGTTCTAGGAGATGAGGTTGGGGGGTTCTCTGTAGACCGTCGCTGCGGTGTCGCCTGTACGGACATAGTTTCTGTATGTGTTAATATTGCTTTGACTTTATTCTCGTTCTTGTCGCTATTGTTGCTGATGTTAACTGTTGTTTCTTTCTCCTGGCCCGAACTGAAGATAACAATAAAGTTTCATCTTCTCGATCCATTTCGGGGAATTGCGCGGAATTTTTTATTTTGGTTTCTTTTACGTTTTTTTTTGTTGAAGTTTTTTTTTTTTTTCAGTTTCGTATTCATGTTAGAAAGAAGGAAACAGTGAATAGGAGAGAAAAAGACCACAAATAGCAGCAATGAGCATTACTGAGAAGAAGGAAAAGTCAGAGAGGGTAGTAGACGTCGAGGGATTGGACGACGGGCTTGCCGTGGATTACGATCTGAGCGAAAATGAGGAAGGTACTGAGATAAACGGTGAAGCAGCTGAAGACGTTGCAGAAGAGCAGGGCGGAGAACCAGAGGAGGAGGAGAAAAAAGTGAACGAAGAGAAGACTTTGGGCAAGAAGAGAAAAGTCAATGAGGCGCAAAAGAGTAAGAAGAAGCAAAAAATGGAGTTTGAAAAGGAAAGCAAAAAGGGGTTGAGTTCCGAGCAGACGGATATCATTGTTGAGAAGTTGAGCAGCAAGATACGTGAACTTTTCCCGCAGTTGTCTGCGCTCGAGTTGGCAGACTACTACTTGAACAAGTCGAATGTTGTTGACACCAACGACTTCACTCCGGAGCGTGGGCTAGCGTTCTTCCGCCAGTTCATCGAGATGTACATGGAGGATTTGGTTCCTAGCATAAAGGAGTACAAGAAGCTGCGGAACAAGATCAAGAAGTACGAGACGAAGAAGCGGTTCAACAAGAACTTCGAGAAGACGGTCACGATTCCGAAGCGTCGGTTCATTCTCATTTTGTCGATATCGGCGATCAGAGCGTGTGACGTGCACAGAGCAACGAGAGACATCGAGGGCGGGTCGATCAAGTTGATCCAGAAGAACCCCATCGGTCAGGATCTCAAGATGTTGCGGACGACGTGGAGCCGGGTCTTAAACGCCACGCCTAGCCGTGTCGACAAGATCTTGGAGATCTCCAAGATGGACCATGAGAAGAACCCAGAGGTCGGGTTCAGTCTCAAGGAAGACGAGATCAGCGCTGTCGTGCTAGACAACTATGTCGACCCGAAGTTGAGAAGCGTTCTCGAGTGCGCAGAAACGTTCGAGTTGTTGAAGAAGCTCAAGACCGCCAACCCCGCATTGAAGGTGTATCTATACTAAAAGTCGATCAAATATACTCTTTGTATTTATATATATGTATGCATTATTATAGAAAGCATATATGGATATGAAAACAGGTGAAAATAAATATACTAATAAATAAATGGCTGAATGGGGGGGAAGAAGAATAATAGTTGTAGGTGGTGTTGTTGTTATATGCGTTGACTTATTTCTTAGCAGCGGCATCCCACTTGGCGACAGTCTCAAGCGAATATGCTTCCTTAGGGTTGAACGAGTCGTTCTCGGCCTGTCTGTAGAAAGCGTACAGGACTGCGAAGTAGCCTGCAAACGCTATGATACCATTGACGTGGTGGTTCTTTGGGGTGTGGAACCAACCACCGGTAGGAGGCACGACCCACTTAGGAATGAACTGACCGTGAGACATTGTTGTGTGTCTTGTGTGTGTGTTATATGGAGTCTGTGTAGTTGCACCAGAGGTCTCTGCTCCTCACGTCGCCTTTCTCCCGTTCAAACGATCTTTCTCTCTAGCACTTGCGTCCTCTCTGTCTTCACCCTCTTCCTTCCTTCTCCAAATAAGGAGGGGAAAAAACAGGTCTTTCTGATTACGTCAGCAAAGGTATTTTTCGGCCGATCGGCGCAGCACACCTTCCGTGTACACGGGTGCGTGCTGCCGGTACAAGGCAACACTCGTTAGGGGAAAAAAAGCTCAGCGGTTTTTCGATTTTCGATTTTGTTCAGGCTGAAATATATTTCAGGTGGCCGAACAGACACGGAGAAGACAGCGGCGTGGAGGAAAGGAATCGGAACCAGAGGCCTATTGCAGACCAGCACACACGACACAGAGAAACACACATGTTTGCCGCAGCAAAGACGACGGCCGAGCGGAGCGTGAGCGTTTCCCGTACTCTTGCGGCGTCGAAAGTATTGACAAGATCGATCTCGGTCTCCCCAGCTGCTCCACAGAACCCACAGAAAAGTGACACCGAGGTGTCCAGAAAGTACCGGTTTTCCTATGAGACGGCGAAAAACAAGTACGTGAAAGAGTCAGACCTCAATGTGCCACAGGACAAGTTTGATTTCGCCAGCTACGAAAACAAGACTAACTCCACCGCCATCTCTGAGGAAAACGCACAGTTGATACCCTCCATTGTGTCCCTCCACGCGAGACTCCAGCTCTCTAAGGAGTACAAGCTGTCGACGCTAGTGAAGTCCTTGTCGTGCCCAACGGGCGAGGGGAACTCCTCCAACAACCAGCAGATGACGATCTTCGGGTCCCACATCCTCTCCTTCTACGTGTCGGAATACCTTTTAGCCAACTATCCAAGACTTCCCATCTCGATTCTCAGGTCCGCAATAGATGCATACATTGGAAACTTCTCCCTCTATGACGTTGCCAAAAACTCGTGGGGTATAGACGAAGACACCTCCTCCAAGCTAGACAAATACCTATCCAACGAGCCAGAACTCTTCAAATATGGTAGACTTAGATACTTGCGTAAAGTGACCACTCCCGAATCCAACGTCGTGAAATACTCCCCAGCACAGGTTAACCCCTACGAAATATCCAAATCAGAAGCTTTCGCCAACTCCGTACGTTCGATAATCGCAGGTCTCTACGTCCATTCAGGCGAAGCAGCAACAAAGGAATTCATCAACAACCACATCCTCTCAAGACAAGTAGACATCTCAGCACTCTTCGAGTTCAAAGAACCAGGGAAACTATTGACCAGGCTGTTAAAAACGAACAATATGCATCCACCAACAGTGAGGCTTATTTCTGAAACCGGTAGACTCTCAAACAGTCCCATCTATGTCGTAGGATGTTTCTCCGGAAACGATCTCTTGGCAAGCGGCGAAGGTTCCTCTTTGAGAGAGGCAAGAGTAAGATCCTTTGTGAGAGCCCTCAGAGCATGGTACCTCTACAAGCCTCTTGATGCTCAGGTGCCAAGTGATGCCTCGTTCAGTGGCATGTTTGTCGACGACGGTGAAAAATTCTACTGATTTTTATAGATCCCAATGTTGTAAAACATTTACATAGTATGAACACAGTTTCACCCCTTGTATATAATATACACTCATTCCCCTTCGGACAACACAGGTACCCCGCAGAATCGTTTGATGCTGTCTCTCATGCCATCAACTGTTACATCGTCAACCAGCTCGATCCCCTGCGAGTCGCACGTCTTACCAATAAACATCCGGTACATCTCCTTGTATATCAGGTAGCTGTTCATCCGAATAAAGCTATCATCGTGTTCACATGCACGGTTGATTATACGCTCAATCATGAAAATGTCCTCACAATCGACCAAGTCATCTTTCATCTTCTGTAAGATACATCTGAGAATGATCTCCTGAAGACGAGGATAGAGGGAGTGTATTTTCCCTACGGAAACCAGCACTTTGACGTCCACGAGCTCCACAATCTCAAGTACTCCAAGAAACAGTTCACTAGCAGTTGTAGTATCGCTTAAAATTTCGTTGAAAACTCGGATGACTGATGCATCGATCTCTTCAGGCCACATATCATAAAAATACTTCAGCACTGCAAGACATTCAATTTGATGTTCGCCCCTCAACTGTTCGACAAGCTTATCATAAAGCTCAGAACGATTAATAGAATCAGTATTGCTCAAAACCCAGCTGAGATTCCCAATTTCATTCAAATTCAACGTACTTACTCCTTCAGCACCTGCGGTAGGTTCGTGCTGCAGTAATTCCTTGACTACTAGTCCGAGGTAACCACCCATTTCCTTGTTTTCATCGATGGTTAGTTGATTCATGTCAGGAGTAGAATCACTCAAAATTGACTTATCCTTTTCAAGCATAGTAGCATCGTGTGTTTCTTCCGCAGCAGTTTCTTTCTCTTCAAATGGCTCATACAATGCTATACGTGTTTCCGTTTCCGCCGTTACGGGAACCACTTCTGCTTTA
Source organism: Pichia sp. PH4023 (assembly GCA_025531575.1). Lineage (NCBI taxonomy): Eukaryota > Fungi > Ascomycota > Pichiomycetes > Pichiales > Pichiaceae > Pichia > Pichia sp. PH4023. The sequence goes on from JAMGYR010000035.1 coordinate 130,027, forward strand.
GTTTCTGTCTCCCCTGTGTGTCCCATCTCCACTGCATCACTTATCTCTTCTACATCCTCCATCTCGCTTTTCTCATCATCTTTTTCCATCTGACTTATCACCTCCTCAACTCCCACGCTCATCTCACAATCTGTCTCCTCGTGCTTGATTTCGATTTTGTCAAAATCAAATAGTTTGCTTCCTGTGTGTTTTGGGAAAATCATGGTAAAATCTGAGACAACTGTGCTTTTCAAAGGTTGTTCTTCATTAATATTTCCAGGTTCAAAGCTTTTCAGCTTGGGTATTACTTTAGTCATTCCATCAATATTTTCATCGAGCTCTTCAGCATCAATTCTGAATGGTGATAAAAACTTGGTTCTCACTCCGTCTTCTTCCCCTTTTTCTCCGCTAATTTCTTTACTCGTTTCAACATCTCCTTGATCACCATCTTCGTCATCCATTGGTAAGTTTAATGAAGTGTATATTTCCTTTTTTAGTGCGGTATCCTTGATTTCTCTGAGCGATCTCTTGAAAAGTTCGTCGTAATCTTGGAGGCATAAGTTAAATGTAGAAACGTATTCTTTCTTTATCACGTCGTCGTCAACAATCCCAAAACTCAAAAAAAGGCATTCAAATATACTTGATAACAGATATGATTTGATTATGTTTTTCTTCAGAGCAATTAACGCATTGAAAATCTTTAATATAGAATCAATAATCTTGAACCGATTCTTGATGTACTGTATAGATAAATTGATGTTGTCTATTTTGGAAGCATCTATCGATAGGTTTAGAATATTAATGATCGAAAGACATGTATCTTCCAAAGATAGCTCATTAATGACAAAATCAATTCGGGCGTAATCTGCCGATTTGATCAAATACAAGCAAAACAGCCTCAAGATGTTTTCAGTTGAAAGATAACTCGAAATTTTGCGGAAAAAATTCTCATTTCCTTCCATGAAAATTATATTGAAAAGATTAGCATTTAAAATGGTCAAGTTGTTCAATGCCCCATGAAATTTAATTGTCAAGGAAGAATCATTCTCTTTTAAAAGTTTACTGAATCCTTCTGCTTGTAATGCTTTAGAATCAGAAGTAATTTCTTCGTATATAACGTTCTCTCTCTTAATTCTTCCTGTAAACTCATCAACCACGTCATCATTATTTGCTGTATGAGCATTTTCTAATATAGTGGCAGAAGGGTTTACATCAACAGTATGATTCCTCAAAACATGCTGTTTTTTCTTCTGTGTCATCCTTGTTTCATTCAAAGACTCACTTCGTACGGACTTTCTAATCGGCTCGTAGTGTAACTGCAAATTTTCCTTATCCATTACTTTTTTCTGCTCTTTTTGACTGATTGGATGAGGGTCTAGAGGTGTGATCCGCTCTTCCCTCTCTATATCATTGATATTCTCCTTTATTAGTTCACGTTTCGGTACATGCTTAAACTTAATATTGTTGCTGCTCAAATAAACACTTTTGGATCTTTCCAGTGCCCTTACAATTGCAAAATCCAATTTTTTAGTAATTTTGGATTCATATGAGGAGTCAAACTCACAAAGTGTCCAAAATGCATTTCTCATAGCATCTTTAACTTGCGGAATGGGGTCGGAAATACCTTTGATCATGGTACTCTCGATGGATTCAACTAAAAAGTGGAAGTTTTCCAAATTCTGTGGACTGTAGTATTTCAACAAAATCAATTGAATCCAGTTCCCCGTGTACACACGAGGTTGGATGTTCTTCTCTTGAATAGTTGCATTCAAAATACTGAATATTTTAGTATTCAAATTCGTATACAACAAGATAGCGATGATAGCAACATTAGCATTTTGATGCTGCATAATTTTCCTCGCAGAGGTTAGTCTAAGTAAACTCATTAGCAAAGGCTCGATGAAAGTGAAGTCTAGGAATGAGCCTAGGTGTATTGCGAGTTCCTTGCATAGCTGGCAAGAATTGTTGGATAGGGTTGTTCTCAATGAGAGCATTCCTTTGGTGACGCGGTCTCTAATTTCTTTCACAAATGCAAGAGAACTGTCTATATTCAATAAGAAACTCTCCCCACGAAGAATCTGTCTTACTTTTATGATGAACTGTTGTCTACTTTTCCAGTTCTTTTCAGTCTCTTTCCCCTCAAATAATTGTTCAGATTCAAAGAGAAGAGCTTCATAATTCACACTATCATTTTTCCCCACAAGGGACAAAGATGAGTCATCTATATTCCAATTTGGAATCTGGTCCAACATGTAATTGAGTTTATCGACATTTAAGGCAGAATCACTCACCTGCGAGGATTGATCTGGATTTGTCAAAGAGATGTACTTTTTATACAATGATCCATCTATTGACTTGAGCAAGTTGATCAATATTTTTTCTGGTACCTCATTTGATATTAAGTCATTAACCAGGTCCGATTTTGCTGTGTTATTGTTCGGGTTAATGACTGTGAAATACACTCTAATTAGATCCCCGGACTTGGAAGAAACTGTAAAGTTGCGGGACTTCAAAAGCTTCACCAAGGCAGATAAAACCATTTTGAACGAGAAGTTGAAGTTGGAGTTTGGGTCTATGATTTGATCCAGAATGTCTATAACGGTTATTTGGGTCTGTGGATCGTCGATCATTAATCCGTCCTTTATGAGGTACTGTATTATCGGGTCGATGTTGCTCGACACGCATGATTCTATGCATGTTTTTAACGACTTCAGTGCCGTCATCCTTATCGAATCCTTGTGATCTGCCAGTCTGTGCAACAGAAACGGCACCACGGGGTCATAGACGTGTTGCAAAACGGAGGGGTCCTGTATGCTAATTCTCTTGATGAGGTGGCATAGGGTGCTAAACGAAAGCACGGCAAGCTCCTTCGTCTCGTATGTGTTGATCAAGAACGTCACGTAGGGCAAGGAGTAGTCCAGATCCACCAAGTTTCTCTTGATGTACTGCTTGAAATTTGTAATTGCCGTTTCCACCGTCGAAAGATCGTCCGCGTGAACAGCATCGAGCATCACTGCCCCGGCGTCGTAGTCGTGGTAGTTCTGCATAACGTTTGCGTTTTCCGTGTTACTGGTGTGGTTTTTCGAAATGGACTGCAAGGATAACTCCCACACAGTCTCCACCACTTTCGTTCCACAGCTGAGCATTGATCTCTTCTGCGTCTTCTTGTTTGGTAAACAAATTTCTCGCCACTCTTCACGAGACGCGGTGTCCTAATCGGGAAGTTTTCGCCCTGCTGTTTCATGTTTCTTCCTCTTCGTAGACAGGCACTGTGTCAGAAGAGGAGGAGGAAGAAGAAGAATGTGGTGTAGGACGAGATGCTGCAGACCAGTGGCGGAGTAGCTGGCAGCCTGCATTGGACGGTTGGCTGAACCCGACTTGCCAGGGCGTGAGAGTCGTCCCGTAAACCGCATGTTCGAGTAGCGTGTCGAGCATAAACGTCGCCAAATGGTGGCGCCGATACTTCTGGCTGACAAAGATGCGGGAGACCCCCAGCTGGAGCTTCAGCGGCGGCCCCTCTCTGTCTATTGTCGACGTGCAGACATGCATAGGGTATCCGGGCAAGAACGCCGAGGATGGTGGCGGCGGGTCTATAGTAACAATGCCGATGAGGCGGTGGATGTCGACTTTCGCAGAACGGGCACTGGAAACCAGAAGCACAACTTTGCTCTCCGACGGCCGTTTCTTCCAGCTGTTGGAGCTGCTTGTGCTGTTGAGCCATTGCTCATTCACGTGTTTGAGCATGTCCGTCACCACTCTAATTATCTGCGGGTCAACACAGGAAATAATAAAGCATTCAATCTTCTCGTTGCTCCAACTACTCTGACTACCTAAATCGACGCTTGTGCCATCCAATTGAAGCTTGCTATATACCATCTTGGTGATTTTAAGACCCGAGATTTTCTCGTTGTGAAAACGACGGTGTTGTTCTTCTGATTCTTTAACACGAGAAACGTATTGGAAATTGCATTCGGGGCACGTGATCTGCGTCAATTTCTTCACAGGGAAGACCGACTGCACGAGTTTCGGTCTCTTGCCACCCATCAATGTCTTCTTCTTCCCTGCCATGACTGGTTTGGCTATACTTTAGGGCTGTTGGGCATGTCTTCGGGGTGCTGATATCGTCCGAACAAAAGACCAGCGTCCCCAGTTCAGAAGATGAGAGGAAGCACAACAAAAACGTTGACGCGAATGCGAACCGAAAAATTTTCATGTACGGAAAGGCGATTTCACTGATAAAAGTAACGACGTAACAGGAAGAATGACAGGAGAAGCATGTCTTGGACCATAGCAAAACCCAATAAAGCTAAATACAGCCCATACAGCCTATACAGCCAAACACACAAGAATAAATACCATGTTTTCTAAAGTTATCAGACGTTCCATGCACTATGATGCGGAAGTTGCTTCCAAGCTATCGAAATGCACATACCATCCGGTTGTTGTAGTCGGTGGTGGCCATGCCGGAATCGAAGCCGCAACTGGCTCAGCTCGTACCGGTGTCCAAACTACTTTGGTCACTCCTAGCTGGGAAAACGTCGGCGCCACTAGTTGCAACCCTGCATTCGGGAGGCATCGGAAAAGGTACATTGCTTAAGGAAATCGATGCCCTCGATGGGGTGTGTCCGAGAATCGTTGATGAGGCCGGGATCCAGTTTAAAATCTTGAACAGGTCCAGAGGGGCAGCCGTGTGGGGGTATCGTGCACAGATAGATAGAGACCTTTATCTGTCGGAGATGCAGAAATATATAAGAGGTTATGAGAACCTGAATATTGTGGAAAATAAAATTGAAGATTTGGTGATTGATTTCAAAGATGCAGATCAGTTGGGACGACCACGCGGAGTGGTCAAGGGTGTTGTGTTGAAGGATGGGACGATGATGAAGTGTGACAAAGTTGTCATCACTACTGGGACGTTTTTAGGAGGAGAGATACATGTTGGATTGAAGTGTTGGCCAGCAGGTCGGATAGATGAGATATCCAGTTTAGGCTTAAGCAAGACGTTTAAAAAGATTGGATTCATGATGGGAAGGTTAAAAACAGGTACACCGCCAAGAATCAGCGGTAAGAGTATAAATTACGATGTTGTTTCAAAAGAGTACGGAGATGATCCGCCTGAGCCTATGAGTTTCCTTAACGACAGGCCGAAGATCAAAGACCAGATTTTATGTTACGGAACGTACACGACAGACAAGGTGAAGAGTCTAGTGCTGGATAATTTGGAGAAGACTTTCCACATCAGAGAGACTGTGAAGGGCCCAAGGTATTGCCCGTCATTAGAGTCGAAGATGCTTAGATTCGGCGATAAGCCGAGACATAGAGTTTGGCTTGAACCGGAGAGTCTGAATCAAGAAGAGAATGATATTGTGTATCCGAACGGTATATCGATGACTATGCCAGAGGACATTCAGTACGAGATTTTGAAGAATATCACCGGCCTTGAAAATGTGAAAATGCTCAAGCCTGCATATGGTGTGGAATATGACTATATCGATCCTAGGGAGTTGCATCGGACGTTAGAGACGAAGCTTATCTCAGGGTTGTATTTAGCCGGTCAGATCAACGGTACCACCGGCTATGAAGAAGCAGCCTCTCAAGGTATAATTGCAGGTATCAATGCGGGCTTGCATCAGAAGGATAATGGTAAAGAGCTAGTTCTTGATAGATCCGATGGATACATTGGGGTCTTGATTGATGACTTGATCACCAAAGGTGTGGAAGAGCCATATAGGATGTTTACTTCGAGATCTGAGTTCCGGGTCAGTGTGCGTGCCGATAATGCCGATTTGAGGCTGACGGAGAAGGGTAGAGAATTGGGCTGTGTCCGGGACGAGAGGTGGGAGCTTTACAGTAAGGACAAGGCTCTCTTTGACTACAGCGTGGAAAAGCTGAAGGACTTCAAGATGAGCTCTCTGAAGTGGGACGGCAGGCTCCCTGCCGTGAGCATCGGCAATGATTCCAAGCTCAAGTCTGCGTACGAGATTTTGAAGTACAAAGGTTCCTCCATTGACGACATCCTAGAGGTTGTTGGAGACGAGAAGCTCAACAAGGAGATGAGCTCACGAATCAAGATGAAGGTGACGGTGGAGGGCAACTACAGCGGGTACATCAAGAAGGAGAAGGAGTACATCCGTGCCTTCAAGGCCGACGAGAACTTGAAGCTCCCTGTCGACTTCGACTACAAGAGCATCCCATCGTTGTCTAGCGAGGTCATCTCGAAACTTAACCAGAACCGGCCTGAGACGATAGGACAGGCCCGGAGAATTCAGGGCGTCACGCCTGCCGCTATTTTCGAGCTGTACCGTATCAGTCGAAAGTGACCGAACCCGAACCCGCGTGAACGTAACTTGTATATAATAATCTATTAGTTATAGACGATATAAAATGAAGAAGTATGAAATGAGTACCGAATAAATAAGTAGGATTGTGTGTGTGTGGGGATTGAGAAATGAATGATAATAATAAGAGTTTAAGTCAGAGTAAGGGACCATTGGCGTTGCGACCACTACTGTTTGACGAGCATTTCATTTCTCTTCTGCTCGTCGATCCGCTTAAACGCATCGTACTGAGATTGCACCGTGGCAAAGCCCAGCGCTGTGTTTCTCCACTGGTTGAACGAGTCCCTTATGCCGAGCCCGAGGTTTCTGTCTGCTTCCCACAACGCAAACATGCCGACCAAGGAGGCTGCGGCAACAGGCTGTCTGATGAAGAAGAATAGGAGGATTGCAGGTCTGTAGGTGACTAAGAATGGCATTGCTTGTTTTGTGTCTTGTGCTGCTAGATGTGGCAAAAGGGAGCAACCACGGTAGAGCTCTCTTCGTCTGTGTGTTTCTTCATCATCGTCATGAGCTTTTGATATGGTCTTTTTCTCTACTTTCTGCTTTCGCAGGTGGGGAACGAAAGAGAAGAGAAGAGGGGTGTACGGGTGCTCTGATGGATGGAAAATACAAATTTTAAGTCGATCGGCGTAGGTTTTGAAAGAATATTACGTAAGCATAAAGCACGTGATTTCATGAAATGAATGGGCTGTTTTGTCCAGTTGGCAATGCTGGAACAGAGTTCGGAACAGGGAAGTGGTTATCTGGTTGGTCACATCACTTCGCAGAAAATATTACTGGTGAAATGTGTGGCTACTCTGTTCTTATTGTGTTGTGGTGAGCGGAACTGGACGCTGACGGAGATCGGTGCAAGTGCTGTTTGCCGGGTTCGGAGACAGAGACATGTCTGGCCACCAAGTCCTCCCGGAGTGGACACACAGCGTCTCTAGCGTGGACCGGTATTGTCGGCCTAGAGTGCAGACACAAAGAAGTACTCCCTGCTGGTTCCGCAAAACTACTCGGGAACTAGCTGGATTAACTCCGAGATGGTCTTCGGGTAGAGGGCGAGCAATATTGTCCGAAGGATCATCTCGACACCTCCGTTCCCTAAGGTTCCGTCCCGTGTTGTTTCACTCGGGTAACCCATGCCCCCTCTCCAAAGAAACACACACGCAAGAATGGCACCCGGACCAGACACAGACAACGATTACTACAAGACCTACAACCCCTCCGTGGCTTCCACCCACAATTGGCGGACCGTGCACACCTGCCTACCGCAGATGGAACAGCCTCTAGCCAGGGGTAAGGAGATCCGGATCCTCGATGTCGGATGCGGCCCCGGATCGATCACCCACGACATCTTCGCCAACTACGGCGAATCCAATTCGATTGTCGGGCTCGACACGCCGCCCGAGTTGATCCAGGAATGTAAGACCAAGTACTGCGACGGCGGCGACTCCACCGTCAACACGGCGAACCGCAACACGCTCAAGTTCGTGCAGGGGTCTGCGTACAAGCTTCCATTTGCCGACGGCGAGTTCGACATCGTCTATTGCCACCAGGTGTTGATCCACTTGGAGGACCCTATCGCCGCCCTCAAGGAGATGCTGCGGGTGTTGAGACGCTCCGAGGGCAATGCTCTTTTGCCATCATACTTGTTTGTCTGCGAGGCGGAGAAGAGATCTTTCTTCGTCTACCCGTTGTCCTACCAACCGGCAATCACAGAGTATTTCGAGATCGAGAAATCCAAGTACACGAAAGACAGCTTCGGCCTCGCCATGCTCGAGCTCTTCAAGTCTGCCACGCAAGACTCGCTACGCCACCCGGCAAGCGTCACCTTGGACACCGTGTCCTGGTGTATCAGCGACGAAAAATCGAAAAAGCACTTTGCGTCAATGTATATCAACAGGATAGCCTCCCGAGAGGACGTCCCTAACGTCCAGCGGTTCATCGACGCCTGGAAGAACTGGTCGGAGAACCCAGTCAGTACGGCTGCCCTCATCAACGGCATCTTGACCGTTGTGTACTAGTATTCATAGTCGGATTGTACTCGAAGAAGTTATTCACTATAGGACGGAACATGGAGTCTATATTCTTTTTTACTACGGCTTATATATTTTTTTGTCGATTTTCTCATTATCTCAATTTTTTCTGTTTTTTTCTCCTCTCCAACGTGATGAACTTGGACAGAAATATATACATACACCTGGAGACGGAACGTGTCTGTCAGCGTTCTTATCCAACGGCTGCAGTACAAGCTACGGACGAAGCACACAGCGAATATGGACGTTTCACAGCTGCATGACTGCTTTCTGGGCTCGTTGCAGGCAGACCCTGAGATCAGAAAGCATGCCGAAATCGAATTGAAAAAATTCAGTAATTCTCCTGGCTTCTTGGGGGCATCATTGGATATCCTTTCATCTGCCGATGTGCAGCCTATTGTCAAGCAGTCGTGTTCGATCTATTTCAAGAACATGATTGTGAAATTCTGGACGGTCGGCTCGGTCATAGATAACGATGAAAGACCAATCATCAGAGAGAGACTGCTTGTCATTATGACGAAGCTAGCGAAGCCATTAAGAAACCAGCTTTTGCCGGCCCTAAACCAGATAATCAAGTTTGACTACCCGGATCAGTGGAGCAATCTTCTTGAAAACATCCTGCAGTTGATCAACAATTCAAACAACGACATCAACTCGCTCTATATAGGTATCTTCTGTTTTGCGGAACTCTGCAGAAATTTTAGATGGAAGCACAATGATAAGAGACAGCAGTCTCTCGATCCGATCATCGCCAACTTCTTTCCCAGCCTACTCAACATCGGTCAACAACTAGTGTCGGATGAAAAGTTGATAAACTCATATGAGGCTTCTGAGATCTTGAAATTGATCATCAAATGCTACAAGTTCGTCACATACTTGGATTTCCCATTGCCGTTACAGGAGAATCAAGCCTTAGTTGACTGGATTACCTTCCACGTTCAGATTATAAACACAAACTACAACCAGGACACTGTCATCGGATGGATCAAATCGCAAAAATGGGCTTACCACAATATCTATAGGCTCTTCCAGAGATATGGGACCAAGTCGTTGAGTTCCAAATTGCAGTATGACGATTTCAGAAATAACTTCAGGGAAAATGTCTTGCCACAGTTGATCAGCGTGTACATTGAAAATTTGAGGAAATGGTCTGCCAACGAAAAATACATTGCCGATTCAAGCATGTACTACTTGATTTCATTGATTGAACAATGTTTGCTCAAGAAGGCCACGTTTCAGATGATCGAGCCTCACTTTAACTTTTTGATTATTGAAGTTTCCTTCAAAGTATTCAATCCTAAGGAGGAAGATCTCGAACTGTTTGAAGACGAGCCTGAAGAGTACATACATAAAATCTTCGAGATCATTGACGACAACACTGCAGAAGATGCACTACACTCATTCCTCTTCACCTTGGCTGAGAAAAGAGTGGATTTTTTGGTTCCAATGTTCCAGTACGTTGTTTCCCAATTCAACGAGATGAGTTCTAAACCAGAAACTCTCGAAATCGCAAAGGCTAAAGAAACGTTGATGAAGTTCCTATCCCCTGTTTCTTACAAGCTATCTGGCCCTTCCAATCCAGTAGCTAATGAGATCGAACCATTTTTGAACAACTTCATAATACCAAACTTTAATTCGAATTTCCAGTTCTTAAGGGCCAGAACTTGTAACTTAGTCTCGAAGTTTGATACCTTAGATATCAAAGACTCGACTACAACTGAAAACTTGTTTAAAGGCATCATCTCATGTTTTTCGAACAACGAAAATAGACTGCCTGTCCAAATTGAAGCTGCATTGGCAATACAGTCGTTCATTAATTTAGACGATTTCAAGAAACTACTCGAAAACCTGATTTTACCTACGATGGAGAAATTGATGGAACTCTCGAATAATTTCGATTCGGATATCTTACCAGCAGTCATGCAAGAATTAGTTGAATCGTTCCCTGAAAAATTGGAGCCTTTTGCCGAACAACTCATGGAGCAATTGTGTTTGAAGTTGACCTCATTATTAAGATCGATTGGTGAAATGTACAACGCAAGCATTGACGATTACGATGATGAATCCGCAGCAAACGACAAGACCTCCACAGCATTAGGAATTTTGAACACAATGATTACAATCTTATTATATTTTGAGAATTCGACAGAGATCATTGGCAAACTAGAGATCCATTATTCTAAGGTCATCAAATTGATTTTCAACGATAAAATTGAAGACTTCTATGCTGAAGCGGGTGAATTGATTGAAAATACCCTTTTCCTTACCAGGAGTGTTTCGCCTATAATGTGGTCTCTATTTGGGGACTTTATTTCCTGTCTAATGGATGACGAAGATATCACTCTATATCTTGAAGATGCATTGCCTTCTTTGAAGAATTATCTGATCTATGGTGGTCAAATCATCAAAGGAAATGCTGAAATACAAGAATCATTTTTCAAGTTGATTATGTGTGTATTCCAAATGGACTTTGAAGAGAGCGACAATTTCGGTACCAACGACTTGATCTATGTCGGAGATTTGAGTACGAATTTTGTCCTTGCTCTTGATTTCCACACCAGCGCCAAGTACCTCCCTATTTTAATCAACTACTCTTTGAAGTTCATGTGTGAAGTGTCTGAGAGACTCAAAGCTAAGAGCAAAAAGTATATCATCCAGCTACTAGACGTTATTGTTGCGTCCTTGGTGGTGGATCCAAATACCACGTTGAAGACACTAATAGAGAACAATCAGTTGGAAAACTTCCTGGCCAGCTGGCTCGAGTATTCCCAGAAAATGAAGCGTGTTTTTGATTTGAAATTGTCTATCTTAGGATTCATCTCCTTCCTCAGTATTGACATGAGCTCGCTCAACTCGATGATGCTCACTAATATGCTAAGTGTATGCGGTGGGAACATCACGAAATTACTTACAGAGATACCTAAGGCCATCAAGGAGTTGGAAAAGAAGCGTGCCGAGTACACAGACAAGAGTTGGGCTAACGAACAAACTTACACGATCAATGCCCTTGGAGAAGACGAAAACGACAGCGGCGAGGCCGAGATCAACGAGGAGGGTGAACTAGACTACGAACACTTGTTTGCGGACGGAGCGAAGTTCGACTTCATGGTGGACGACAATGAGCTCGACGAAGATCCATACTCGAACACGAACCTCGACAAGGTCAACATTTTCCAGGAGTTCCAGAACTTCGTGGTCAAGACCCAATCCAACGAGGCGGACAAGTATGCTCTTATTTTCGGAGGACTGTCTGATTCCGACAAACATGCCTTGACCACCATATTAAGCACTCTATAGACCATCAACGTAACCTATCCTATCTAAACATGCATCGTGCATATAATACATCAAAAAGAAAGAGAAAATAACATCTTCCCACTCGTCTTTCATGAAATCTATTCATTTTAAACAGTATATAAACCCTATTTATAAAACATAGCATATTAGTATGTATCCTGGTTCTGCTTTCTCCTCCTCTCAAAATAGCTGCTTCAAGAGGTAGAACAGAGGTAGCACGTAGTTCTTGCACCCGTACACGAACAACATGACCAAAACGAGACCTATGACACTGCATACGCAGTTTTCGAAACGTGTCATCACATATGAGGGAGTCGTGTAATAGAACATGCCAATAAGGGTGTCGCTCCACCGCTTCAATGCTGGCTTCGACTTGTAGGAGACTGGCAGAGGCTCATGTTGTATGTAGACCTTTGTCATGGTGTGGTGTGGTGTAGTGTGCACGCGATTCTGGCCAATAAGGTCGTGTCTGCTGTTGAATATCAACATGTCTGCTGTCTTTATCAGCAATATCATGTCACAATGAGAGATTTTCTGGAAAGAGAAGAGTAAACAGACCAAAAAATACGCCGATCGACGTATCCAATCACGTGATAACAAGGGTTTTATTTAGCCCTTGACTCACGCACGTGGATCAGCTGGTGCGTGACTGGGTTTTCCTTTCTCTCCTTTTTCTTCCCTCGTCTCTCTCGCCTTGCCGGAGACGAGGGCTAGAGCCTCTTGATTCTTTTTTCAGTTCAACATGTTTTCGACACCCTAGTGTTTACGGAGTTTTAGACGTTAAGATCTTGAAACTCTTTCCCTTCTCCAGCAAACTGACCGGATAATTATCTGAGGAAGAAGTACACCTTAATCAAAACCAGCAAAACATAATGTCTGACGTTGAAGAACAACCATCTGTCGTTGAAGAGGAAGTCGTCGTTGAAGAAGAAGCTTCTGTTACCCTTGAAGACTGTATCAAGAAGGTTCTCAGAACCGCTCTTGTCCACGACGGTTTAGCCAGAGGTTTGAGAGAAGCCACCAAAGCTTTGACCAGAGGTGAAGCTCAATTGTGTGTTCTTTGTGACGCTGTTACCGAAGAAGCCATCACCAAGTTGGTTGAAGCTTTGTGTAACGAAGGTGACAACAAGATCCCATTGATCAAGGTCTCTGACGCCAAGCAATTGGGTGAATGGGCTGGTTTGTGCCAGGTCGACAGAGAAGGTAACGCCAGAAAGGTTGTCGGTGCCTCATGTGTCGTTGTCACCAAGTGGGGTGCTGACTCTGAAGAAAGAAACATTCTTTTGGAAAGTCTTTCCCAATAATTGTGCTGTATATGACATCTTTTATAATATCATTATTAGAGAATAAAAAAATATAGTATAGTTATACATCATCATCGTGGGCTATTTAATTATCAGCATGAACGGTTGGTGATCGACCATGTGCGGTATTAAGCGTTTCCGTTTTCGTTTTTTCGTTTTCGTTTTCGTTTTCATTTTCACTTTTATTTATACGTCTCTCTATCTATCTATTTTATCGGACTGAATTAGAGCGAAAACGGACCCGAATGACCGATTCACCAATCGATTGTTTTATTCGTTTATTCTGTTTGTTTGTTTGGTAGTTTAGTAGTTTTAGTTAGAGCTCGAATTCCAAGTCGCCTGATTGACCCTCCTCGGATTCGTCAAGGATAGCTTGTTCGTTATCGTCCATTTCCATATCCATATCCATTGCCGTCTTCATGTTATTAAACTCGTTCATCTCTCTTTCTTCCTCATCGTCCTCGAAATCGACGTCGAAAAAGTCGACATCATCCCCGACAATCTCCCTGTAAAGTTTTTTTGCCTCTTCGATAATCCCATCGTAGGATAGTTCACTGGATGGCATATTGGAGATTATTATCCCGTCCTTGGTTGTGGCGATCTCGTCGTTATAACCGTATCCTTTGAAGGATTCGGTCTGGTCCACAATGGTCAATTGAGTGAACTCCAACTTCATCACGTATCTCAACTTCTCCTTAGCTTTGAAGTTCTGCAGGCTTTGGCTCAATTTGAGAGTGCCCGAAGGCGTCAAGCCCAGTTTGTTTTCGTTCACCATCGTCAAGTCGCCCTCGTCAAAATCCTCGAAATCGAAGTTACTTTCTCTAAGGATGCTCTCTTCCATCTTCTTCAGTGCAGTATTCAAGTCGTGCTCGGCAACAGAGTTCGTTGTCGGAGCAATGGTATGCAAGTACCAGATGCATTTGCCGTCCGGACAACAGCCTGTTCCAGAACCCATTATCAAACATTCAACCGGGTATTCGTTGTTCGACTCTAATGATTTAGGAGGGAAGACGACAACCGAAGCCGACTCTCCCTCATTGAACCACTCGCAGCATGGCTTATCGACAATGATGACCATTCTCGAGATCTCGTGCAATTTCTTCCCCAACGACTCCAACTTCTCCTTTGATTGGTTCAAGGAGGAGACGACTCTTTCGTTGATTTTGATTTTGGAGCCATCGTTCAAGTTGGCAACCTTCGACTCCGTATCATAGTCGACCAATTTTGTATTCAACTTATAGATTGTACCAGCAACTGCAGCAGATCTACAAAACCCTTGTGAGATTTCTCCCGGTCCTCCAAACTTCGAATATACCGTTGGGAAGTTCCCGTATACGTTCAACGACAAGAGATACCTTCTGATCCTTTCTAACCCGCTTAAAGTGTCGATGGTTGGGTTGTTGACCAAGCCCAACGTGTATATGAGCTCGTTGGAGAACTTGTCCTCCAGTTTGAAGCTCTTCGAGAGATATTCTTTCAAAGTGAGTGACTTATCTTCCTCCTTGATAGCTGCTAAGTAGTCCTCACTTACTATGAACTTGAGGAACTTCATCAATTTTCTTTTCACCAAAAGGTTGAGCGACTCGTCGGTGAAAATGTCTTCTTTTGAGCTCACCAACTTGCCGAAGGCGTTGTCTTCAAACGTGTGGAAGTCGCTTAAGCTCTGGAATTCCAAGTAGTGGTACACTCTGGACTTGATGAGCAAGCTCAAAAGGTTAGATTTTGTGAATAAAATTTTTGGAGATAGGTCGATACCGTAATCTCTGGAGACGATCTTGAAGTCGTGATCGTTGATGTCGAGTTTGATGTTCTTGTAGTTCTTGAAACCAGTCTGCTTCATCTTCGAGTTGATAAACCAGTTTTTAATCTGCTCAATCGTCAGAGTTGCTGAGTTGTCCCCATAGTACTGATTCGAGTCGATGTGGAGCACTTTGCTCCCCTGCCATGATAACGCAGCCGCCAAAATGCTCTCGATGAGCCCTGTTCCGCAAATCAGAACGTCGCACTCGAGGTCGTCGGGCAACGACTCCATGTTGGGCTTTTCGATCCCCTGGAGTTCCGGGATCACTGAAGGCCTTCTCGACGAGAAGGCGGAGACCGAGGAGGGTCTGCGCTCCACTATCGAAGGACGGCGGTCCGTGTAAGAGGTCATCTGTGGCTCGCTGCAGATGGGGTCGGATGTAAGAGAAACGTCAACGAGAAAACTGTGTCCAAGATGTATGGGGTCAATTCAAGTGGAGTATTCCGGCACCAATTCCTGTCTTGCTCTCAATCCTCTGGATGCTCTGGGGGGATGTTCTTATCCCGTTGACTCGTTGTTGTCGTGGAGTATCTGCGGAAGAACGCTTTTAACTCTTTTTTGCGGCCTTGAGAGATAAGAAGGTGAGAAAGAAAAATTTTTCATGTCGCGACCAAAAAAGATGTCGCTACGTGACATATAAAACGTTGTAATTTACTGTGACATAATTATTGTTGTAATACGACATAAACTGTTGTCGTGGTATTAAGCGCTTCGCTATACCGTTTTCGGCAATTCGAGATTGAAGAAACGGTTAGTCGGGGAAGAAAAGGAAGGAAGAAGAAAACGGAGAAAGGAAGACAAGGAGAGAAGCCGAGACAACAACACTAAGACAGTTTAGTAGACAATGAAGGTTGTTATCCAGAGAGTGAAAAGAGCATCGGTCACGGTGGATAATGCGGTGGTGTCGGAGATCAAGAAGGGACTCTGCTTGCTCGTTGGGATCAGCACGGAGGACACCGTCGAGGATGTGACAAAGCTGGCGACGAAGGTGTTGAAGTTGAAGCTGTTCGAAGACGTGGAGCAGGCTGCTGGGACGAACACGGAGTGGGTCGGTAAGCCGTGGATGAAGAGCGTCGTAGACATTCGAGGAGAGATTTTATCGGTGTCGCAGTTCACGCTCTATGCTAGCGTGAAGAAAGGTGCCAAGCCGGACTTCCACAAGGCGCAGAAGGGCCATTCTGCCGTGGAGCTCTACACGGAATTTCTGTCGCAACTCAAGAAGGGCATGCACAGCGCCGAGAGCGTGCAGGACGGCCAGTTCGGCGCTATGATGGACGTGGCGCTGGTCAACGACGGCCCTGTGACCATCGTCTACGACACGAAGGACAAATAGAAAAAAAAAGTGTTCTATAATCGGTACCTCTATGTATTTAATAAATAGACAGCCAGGAAATGACCGTGGCATTTCATTAGGCGTGTCGGGAGTTGTGGAAGAGACGGAATGGCGACAGGGCTCTCCGTGGCGACAGTCCTCTCCCGGGGGATAGCTCGTTGGACGTCGTTGGGGAGAGCGTACCGCCCGGACTGTCGTTGCTGTTGTTGTGTCTGTTGATGCTAGAACTGCGGGACATCGACCGGCCAATCCTGAGAAACCTCGATGTTCGGCCGCCGCCGGAGGACGTGCCGCTCTCCCCCGAGACAGACCTCTCCATCTCCAGCGTCTGGCCGGCGACCAGCGGGTCATACACAGACGGATAGCTCGTAAGCAAGTTTCGGAACGTGTCTTTCGTCGGCTTCGGTGCCGCCGTGGCGTTGTCCGAGCGCTGCACGTAGTTTGGGTTGAGAACAATGACGGGCACCCACCCATCGTCGAGGAAGTGCTTCGTCATCGACGTGTCCTCATTGAGGAAACTCGTGAGTTTCGCCTTACGGATGCCCCGCGTGCCCATGACCATGAACGTCGGGTCGAAATCCTTCAACCCACGGGCCAATGAATACTCCACCGAGCCAATCCGCATCTCGACAACGATCTTCAGCTTGTGCCGCCGTTCGTTGCACTTGCATACCATTTTAAACAAGTTCTGGCAGTCCTTGCGGTGGTTCTGCACCCCATACTTCATCACGTGCTGCAGCGAGACGACCTTGATCACGATGACAATGTCGTTGTCGGCGGTCATCTCCGTGAACGTCCACCCCAGGGCATCTAGAGAGGGCTTCTCGTCGTCGTAAGGGACCAGAAAAGTCCGTGTCGTGTTCCTGTAGTGAAAGTGCTTGTCCTCATGGACTATTGTCATCTGGTAATGCGACACGTCCTGGTTCGGACTGTATGTGTCGAACATGATGCTTCTTTTCCCTGGCTGGTCATCATGGTCCTTCTCCACGTGTTGCGAATGTTCGGCATGGTCATGGTGATGGTGGTGATGAATGTGATCTCTGTGGTCCGCCCTGTTGCCTTGGAGCTGGTACATCATGGCGTTGTGCATCGTATTGTTCTGCGTCGTCTCGTCCGGCGGCATCTCCTCGTCGAAGTGAAGATGGCCCTTCACGTTGATCTCGCCAACGTCCTTCGGCAGATGGAAGTTGTCGTTCAGCACCTCCTCAATGGACTCACTGGCGTCATCGTTCGCCTCCTCCTCCTTGACCTTCTCCACCCGTTCCGGCGTCAGCGGGATATCGGCCGTCTCTCCGTCCGGGCCGTCCGAGCCGTCCCCGGGGGAGTCCTCGGGCTCGTCCAGCGTGATGGACGAGATCGATGGCAACATGCTCTGGTGCGGTAAGTTGATAGACATGTTCCTGGGCCCGCTGTATCCCTCCCAAGAGCCATTTAGTCCTCCAGCAGTTCTGTGTCCAGATGTAGCAAAGTCGTGATGGCTGCAAAAAGCTCCTGGGACCGTGCGAGACGAAACAGGAAAAAGACATACGGAGGAAACATGTCACTACTAAACGCCGTTTCTTTCTCTGCTGGGCCTGCTGGGCCTGCTGGACAGACTGGGAGCAAAGCTAGAAGGCAATCAGGATGTGCAGATTCCTCATATACAAGGGCAAGGAGCCCATGACACTCTCGAACTTGCTCACGAAGCCAGCCCACTCGATCATCAACCAGTCGTACGACTCGAGGCTCAGAATTGACGCCCAGCCGGTCAACGGAGACGGCTTTGGTGTCGGGTACTACACGTTGGACGACGAGAAGGAGAGTGGCAGCAGTAGCACGGACAACAGCCCCTGCCTTTATAAGGCGATCACGCCGGCGTGGAACAACCTGAATCTTCAGCGGATCTCGGAGAAGACCCGGTCGAAGCTCATCTTTGCCCACGTGCGGGCGTCAACGTACGGGGTGCTCAGCGAGACGAACTGCCACCCGTTCACGTACAAGAACATCATGTTCATGCACAACGGCGGGATCTCGAACTTCAACAAGATCAAGCTCCGGCTGATCAACTTCATCGATGAGGAGTACTTCTTGCAGATCAAGGGCTCCACGGATTCGGAGTGCTGCTTTGCGCTCCTACTACATTGTCTGAAGCAGAACGGATTTGACCCGGACAGCGGCGATGTCTGCGACTTGACGGTGCTGCGGGAGTCGCTTGTGGACACGATCCAGCACATCAAGAACTGGGTCAAGGAGGTCAGCAACGACCCATCGTTGCTCAACTTCGCGGTCACTGACGGCGAGAACATTGTTGTGTCCCGGTACGTGACGAGCAAGACGGACAAGGCCGCCTCGCTGTACTTCTCCACCGGGTCGAGCTTTGTCGAGTTTGCTCCAGGCCGGTTCAAGATGGAGCGGATGAACAAGAGCCAGAACTTGGTGATGGTGGCCAGCGAGCCGTTGACGTTTGAACGCAACGACTGGATCTCCGTGCCGACAAACTCGTGCATCTCCATCCGTAACCTGAACGTGCTTCTGCACCCGATCGTCGACGAGTACTACTCGAAGGACCCTGTGCAACCACGGTCGAACCAGTTTGCGTCGTCCAAGGGCATGTTGGGCTCGTACCCGGCGGCAGACGACCAGTACAACAACGCTGTGCCTCCTTTGGAGAGAGAAGGTCGTGCCGTTCGTGCGTGAGACCTATGATTTTGGTTATGGTTATATACGTTCTATATTTTTCTCCTTCTATGTACAGTGGTCAACACTCCCTCTTTCGCTCACTCGTTGTAGTCGTTTGCAGGCGGAGCACCGTTCTCGCTCCGCATGTACATGTCGATGGCCGTCGAGAAGGCGGCGAAGCCAGCACATCCAATGACGACGGCCTCGGGCCCACTCTTGAGGGCCAACCCGCCGCCGGTGATGCAGCCGGCCGCAGCACCATTGTAGAGGTCCGAGCGGCCCCGCAGACCCTCGATGCAGCACTCGAAGCCGCTGAAGATGAGCCCAATGTAGCCGAAGTTGCGGGCACTGCTCTTGGTCCTCTGCCACACGTCCTTAAACTGGATTTTCATCTGCTCCTTGAGCGGGAGATCGAGGTAGCTGAGCTGCTGGGCCGCAGCGGCACCGCCGGCCTGGCCAATCCCAAGCGGCGTATCGTACGACATCGATGCCATGAAGAACCCAAAGACACCTCCTAGCACAAACCCACTGCCACCGGCCAACATCGCCTTGCCCGGACACGAGGACACAAAGGCCATGATCTGGCGGGCACCCTCTTCACCCTGCTCTTCGGGCGTCATCTCGGACATGCTCTTCTTTGGAGGAGGTAGGAACGGGTTGTTCATCGTGCTTGCTTGGCGGCTTGTTCGTTAGCAACAGCTTTCCTTTTCCTCTATACCGTCTTTCTCTACAGGTCGTCTTCAACTTCTTCACTTTTCCCTTTTCATGTCGCTTTTCCAGTTCCGCGCCGTCTTTTTCATCTGAAATTTATTATATTATATTATATTATATTATATTATATTATATTATATTATATTATATTATATTAGGTAAACTTCGTGTTTATTTACAATAACGTAACTATAGATTTGGATCATATAAACAGGAGGAAAAGCGCCGGCAGGGAGAGCTTCTCGGTCATTACATCGTCGTCGTGCTTCGTGCTTTGTGCTTTACGCCATGGGTGAAGGGCGCTTAGTTCTTTGGCTCTTCCTTGTTGGATTCGCCGTCCGCTTGTTGGTTTTTGTACATCTTCTCGAACAACTTGAGGCTGGATTGCTGCAATTCGTCGTACTTGGCCTTGATGTCGGCAACCTCGACGGTCTCGCCACCGTTGACCTTGACAACGAGATCTCTCAACTCGGTGATGAGCTTCTTGACATTCTCGGCGTCAGCCTTGTCCAACTTGTCGCCAAACTCGGTCATGGACTTTTCAGTGTCATTGCACAATTGGTCGGCCTTGTTGGTTTGCTCAATAGCTTCCTTTCTGGCTTGGTCCTGTTCCTTGAACTTCTCGGCGTCGTTGACCATCTTCTCGATCTCGGAGTCGGTCAAACCGGAGGAGCCGGCAACAGTGATGGAGGAGTCCTTGCCGGAAGCCTTGTCCTTGGCAGAGACGTTGATGATACCATCGGCATCGATGTCGAAGGTGACCTCGATTTGTGGAACACCCTTTGGAGCTGGAGGAATACCGGCCAAGGTGAAGTTACCAATCAACTTGTTGTCTCTAACTAATTCTCTTTCACCTTGGAAGACTCTGATTTCAACAGAGGTTTGACCGTCGGCAGCAGTGGAGAAGACTTGGGACTTCTTGGTTGGGATGGTGGTGTTTCTTGGAATCAATCTTGTGAAGACACCGCCCAAGGTTTCGATACCGAGGGACAATGGAGTGACGTCCAAAAGAAGAACGTCCTTAACTTCACCAGAAAGAACGGCACCTTGAATGGCAGCACCGATGGCGACAGCTTCATCTGGGTTGACGGCCTTGGATGGTTCTTTACCGAAAATCTCCTTGACGGTTTCAATGACCTTTGGCATTCTGGACATACCACCAACGAGGATGACCTCGCCGATCTCAGAAGTGGCCAGGTTTGCGTCCTTGAGGGCCTTCTTGCAAGGTTCGTAAGTCTTCTTAATCAAAGGCTCAACCAACTTTTCCAGTTGTGCTCTGGACATCTTCAAGTTGATGTGCTTAGGACCGGTTGCGTCGGCAGTGATGAAAGGAAGAGAGATTTCGGTGGAAAGAGCGGAGGAAAGTTCAATCTTGGCCTTTTCGGAGGCTTCTCTGATTCTTTGGATGGCCATTCTGTCGCCTTCCAAGTCGATGTTGGACTCTTTCTTGAAAGCGTCGACAATGTATCTGACGAGGGCAATGTCGAAATCCTCACCACCCAAGTGGGTGTCACCGTTGGTGGACTTGACCTCAAAGACACCGTTGTCGATGTCCAAGATGGAGATATCAAAGGTACCACCACCCAAGTCGAAGACGGCAACGACCTTGGAGTCGTCCTTCTCCAGACCGTAAGCGAGAGCTGCGGCAGTTGGCTCGTTGACGACTCTGGCGACGTTCAGACCGACAATGGCACCGGCGTCCTTGGTGGCTTGTCTTTGGGAGTCGTTGAAGTAGGCTGGAACAGTGACGACAGCGGAGTTGACTGGCTTACCGAGGTATGCTTCTGCGGTTTCCTTCATCTTGTTGAGAACAAAACCACCGACTTGTGCTGGAGAGTACTTTTCGCCTCTGGCTTCGACCCAAGCGTCACCGTTGGAGTGTTTGACGATCTTGTAAGGAACCTGCTTGATGTCTCTTTGCACCTCTGGGTCTTCAAACCGTCTACCAATCAATCTCTTGGTGGCAAAGAGGGTGTTTTCTGGGTTAACGACGGCCTGTCTCTTGGCTGGAATACCGACCAATCTCTCACCATCCTTGGTGAAGGCGACGACGGAGGGCGTGGTTCTGGAACCTTCGGCGTTTTCGATGATCTTAGGGGTCTTGCCCTCCATGACGGCGACAGCCGAGTTGGTGGTACCCAAGTCGATACCGATGACGGTACCCTGGACCTTGTTGGAGTTGTATCTGACGAACTTTGGAGCCTGCAGAAAAAAAAAAGAAAGAAAAAAGAGTTAGTATGCTATATGACATGAGGTATATATTTCACCCTAGCAGGGTGAAATTTCAGACAGCCGGGCACCCGGCCTGCCAGCGGTACGTACAGATCTGATGTTTTTGGAGACGTTGGCCAACATGTTGTGTGTGTGATGAAACGTGCTTGGTAGTGGTGCAAACAGCAGCAGGGGCAGAAGCAGAGCAGAAGAAGAAGAGGATCGCTGAGCTCCAGCAGGGGGAAGAGGACGGCAAGAAGTAGCAGACAGCTGAGCTTTTTTTTCGCCCGCCGCCGTCGTCGACTTTCCCGGCCAGCGAGCGAGCGAACGCTTCCAGAAGATTCCTGACTTGCCCCGTTGCGGGCCTGCTAGCGGAGCACCCGGAACACCCCGCGCCGACGCGTCGCCCGCCCGTCCGCCACCAGCTGCGCCACGACGCCCCGCACCGCCTCCTCCGCGTCCGCGAGCGCCACACGACCGTCGCTGCTGTCCACCGCCACCTGCGCCACGTGCCGCTCGCTCAGCGCAACCCCGCCACCCACAGCCAGCTCCTCAACAACATCCGCCACAAACTGCGCCACCTCCCGTCGCCGCACCGCCACAGCGTCTTCTTTCCCTGTCTGTTGCCCCGTTTCTCCCTTTTCTCCCTTTTCCGCTTTCAGCCTCTCCCGCTGCCAGACTCTACTGAGCACATCGCCATCTGGCCCTTCACCTTGACCATCTTTATCGCCCTCGTGCTTCACCCGCTGCTTCTTCGCCAACACAACCTTCTCGATCACGCTGTCGAGGTCCACGGGGCCCTCCCGCCGCTGGGGCGTCGCGGCGCCCAGCAGGTCCCGGAACCGTTTCGCCAGCTTGGTCGGGCTCTTCCGCTTGGGCTTCAAAACCTTGTTCTCCTTGTTCTCCTTCTTCTCGGTCGTCTCGGTCATGTATGTATTATTACTACTACTACCTATTTGCAACACACTCACCAACCTACACACCAACCTCCCCCACACTGACAAGCATCCCGCTCAACTGCAGATAGCTCGCCACGCCCTCCACGACGCGCATCTGGCACTCGCCAACCCTGCGCAGAAGCTCGAGCTGGCGAGCCCCGTCGACGCCGTCGCCCGTGATGGTCTTGCACACCCGGAAACACACGTTCACAATGTCCACAGCGGAGTAGCCCTTCTGCCACAGCTCCTTGAGCACGGCCAGGCCTCCGTCGACGTCCCCCCGCAGGGCGTCCGTGAGCATGCGACGCACGACAAGCGGATTCGGCATGTCCACGAGCTTGAAGACGTTTTCGCTGTTGACCAGCCCAAACCCGTAGTAGACGCTCTGGAGGTTGTTCACTGCCTGCCGCATGTCGCCGTCACACGTGAAGATCAACGCCCCGAGCCCGTCGTCGCTGTAGCTCTCGATGTGCTCCCGCTCGAGAATGCGCTTCAACACCAGCAGCACGTCCTCGTCCCGCAACCGGTTGAACCGCAAGATGGAGCACCGACTCTGCAACGGCTCGATGATCTTGTTCGACTGGTTGCACGAGAAGACAAACCGCGTACTGTTCGAGTAGATCTCCATCGTCCGTCTCAGCGCCTGCTGCGCACTCGCCGTGATCGAGTCCGCCTCGTCCAGAATGACGATCTTGTGCCGGTTGTATGGCAGCGTGACCTTCTTCTGTGCAAAAGTCTTGATCATGTTCCGTACAATGTCGATGCCTCGGTCGTCCGACGCGTTCAACTCAAGCACGGCCTCCTTCAGCAGTCTCGGGTCGTCCCCAAGAAGCTCTCTCGCAAGACAGAGCACCGCCGTCGTCTTCCCGATTCCGGGCGACCCGCTCAAGATCAGGTGGGGCAGGTTTCCGTCCTGCGCTATCCGCCGCAACGCATTGATCGTCTCCGTGTTGCCCACCACCTCGCTGAGGTACTTCGGTCTGTACTTCTCCACCCATGGCAATTCCAAGTTAAGCGGGTATTTTGCTGCCATATTTCTTGTTCTGAGTATAGTTTCAAAGCTTACGTTGGCTTGTTATAGTACACAATCTACGCGGAGTATCTGTAAAGGAGTGAAGAAACTGTCACCTGCCGTCTTCAACTTCATCACCGTTTCGGCCTCTCCCCTTCTTTTGGCGCGTCGCGTCGCCGGCGCCAACATGAATCGGCGCGTGTAAAATTAGTTTCCGCATCGGGCAATTACGCTACCGCTTGCACACCCGCCCAGACGGCTTCTTCTTCTTCCGGCTCTTCACCAGACCAGTCAAGTCCCTCACGGCAGGAGCGTCGTCACTGCGGCCGCCGGTGGCCCCGGCAACAGCCCCCGTGACGCCCTTGAGCAGTGCCACAAGTTGCTCCTTCTCCGCAGCACGCTGCAGCTGTAACGTCCGCAGGTCTGCCAATCGGCTCCTCACCTCCTCCACAATACCATCACTGCCTGCCGCCTCCTTCTTCTCCCGCTGCTCCACCATCGCCAGCACGGCCTCCATGCATGAGACCGCACGTTGCAGACTCTCGTCGCTGCCAACAAACTCGTGCGCCAAAGACAGCTTGAACAGTGCCTCGTGCCGCCGCCCGCTGGTCTCGGCAAACGCCTTCTCAAGCATCCGATTCCCCTTCTCGTAGTCCTCGGCCGCCTGCGGAAAGTTCTCCGTCTCGAGACTGATGTCGCCCATGAGCATGTACACGTCCGAAAGCCGGGCAAACTTCGTCACAAAGACCTGGCCCTCCGCGGCATGCGCCTCATACGGCTCGGGCACAGCAGTCATCCCAGCCAACTGCTCCTCATAGAGAATCCGCGTGAGGTCGAGAATCTCCCACGCTATCTCGAAGTCTCCCTGTTCAGCTTCTCCGTCGCCCTCCGCCGGCGCCTCCACCTCCTCGTCGGAGTCGGAATTGGCCTTTTCTTCTTCCTCTTCTTCCTTTTCTTCCCCTTTCTCCTCCTCCTCCTCCTCCTCCTCTGCTAGACGCTCATTGAACTGAAACTGGCCGTCTCCACCGCTTTTCTTCGCTTTTCCCTCTTTCTCCTCCTCCTCCTCCTCCTCATCTTCTTTCCTCGCCTTTTCCTTCCCCTCCTTCTCCTTGCTCACGCCGCCGAGCACATCGCTGCTCTGCACCGCGTTCTCAAACAACGCCTTCCCGTAGAGATACATCAGGTCCGGGTCGTCCTTCCCCTGCTCCAGGTTCGCCATCTGACACGCCTCGGAGTATATCTCCACCGCGTCCTCGTATCGCGTCTCGGCCATCGCCCGGGCCCCGTCTTTCAGCAACTGCTCGAGTGTCATGGTCGGTCTCTATCCGGTCTCTCTATGTCTCTGTTGCGGCTGCTCTGGACCCCTCTTATACCCCGCCAGAGCCCTCCCTTCCCGTTCTAAACCACCCTTTCTGACGCCAGCTGACGCGTTGAAAATGCTCAGCGCCGCCACGGCCAGTAGGAGCGCCTCGCCTCAGCTTTCGCTGTCCTCATCTGTTTACGGTCTCCCCTTTTTCTGTGTTGTCATTTTCCTGCTGGCCTGTTGTTGTTGTTGATCTGTTCCTGCTTCTGGTCTCTGCTTGCAAGACAGAGAGCGACCAGCAGCACAGAAAGCATGTCCGACGTCCTTACTCCCACACAGGCGACCACGCCGGTCGAAAGCGACCCTAAGATCATACGCAGAAAGCTCAACGGCTACGTTGGGTTCGCCAACCTCCCTAAGCAATGGCACAGAAAGTCCATCAGAAGAGGGTTCAACTTCAACCTCATGGTTGTTGGAGAAAAGGGGTTGGGCAAGTCGACACTCATGAACACGCTCTTTAACAAAGACCTCTACGACTTGAACACACACGAGTCGTCGATGAAATTCGACGTGGACATCACCGAAGACTCGTTGACTCCTTCGATCAAAATCGACACGTTGAACACGGAAATCGAGGAAAACAATGTCAAGTTGAACCTCTCGATTATTGACTGCGTTGGCTTTGGTAGTTCCATTGACTTGACGAACTCCTGGAAACCGATTGTCGACGAAATCGACTCGAGATTCGACTCCTACTTGGAGGCAGAGACCAAGATCAACAGATCCTCCTCAATTCAGGACAACAGAATACACGCTCTTTTGTATTTCATCGAACCTACTGGACACTGCTTGAAGCCATTGGACATCAACTTCATGAAACAGATCCACGAGAAAGTTAACTTGATTCCAATCGTCGCCAAGTCGGATATCTTGACTGAAACAGAAATTCAAGACTTCAAGTCGAAAATCTTGCAAGATTTGAACAACCAGAACATAAAGATCTTCAACCCAGTCAGCTACGAAAATGATGATGAAGAAACCAAGATGATGAACCACGACATCATCTCCAAAATCCCATACGCCATTGTCGGATCAAACAACCTAATCAAGTTGAACGACGGTAGATTGGTCAGAGGGAGAAGCTACCCATGGGGAATCATCGAAATCGACAACGAGCAACACTGTGACTTCATCAAGTTGAGACAATTGTTGATCAGAAACTTCATGGAAGAATTGAAAGACTTGACTTCGAAAAAATTGTACGAAAATTACAGAACGAACAAATTGACCAAGATGGGTATTCTACAAGACGACTCGGTATTCAAGGAGTTCGACCCTATTCTCAAGCAAGAAGAGGAGAAGAAGCTCCACGAAGCCAAGTTGGCCAACTTGGAAAACCAGATGAAGCAGATATTTCAACAGAAGGTCAGCAGAGAGGAGAAGAAACTACAAGAAACTGAGGCTGATTTGTTCAGCAAGCACAAGGAGATGAGAGACAAGCTCTTGAAGCAGATTAAGATGTTGGAGGAGAAGAAGAAAGAATTGGAGTCCAACAGCAAGTTGGTTGACCAGCAGATTCACCAGCCTCAACAAACGCAGGCAATGCAATCTCCTCAAATCCAGCAGTCTCAACAACCAACTAAAACCAGAAAGGGGTTTTTGCGTGGTTAGTCGACTAGCTCCATCTTTCGTACCTTTGTCGTGGTCCCTTTTTGTACCCTCTTTTTATCCATCCACCCCACCCCCACCTTTTTCTTATCATCTATATAGTATAGCTAGAGTAATGCAACGCATGTTTCGGAGTAACCTTTGAGTTCCCAATTAGGCAACTCATGAGATCGCCTTATAAAAGAACCACTTCTGGCACCTTTTGACACCTTTTGGCACTTTCCATTCTTTGCGTTCTACATCTACCCAGTTCTACCTTCTACTTCCTCTACAAACAAGATTAAAAGCAAAAAACAACCATGTTTAGCAAAGTATACGGGTCACTGTGTGCGTATGTCCTCCTCTCGGTCGCACACTGCGCAGAGGTGGTGACCACGACGTTGAACTCTCTCGAAGAGCGGTCTGTGGCGGTTCTCGACCAGGAGTCGTTCATCCGGACGGTGATGCTCGATGCGGCGACGGACATGGGCCGCTACAGCAGCGTGATGTACTCAGAAAACATCGAGATACCACAGAATCTTCTTCAGTTCATCGTTCAAATCAACAAGTACGACGTCAGCGCGTTCCCTACAAGCATCTTCATCGCCTCGTTCCCCTTCGAGGACTTCGGCACCTTCATCACCCACTTCCCCTGGATGACGAGCTATATGAGCGCCTGCAGCATGACCGAGTTCAAGGTCCCCTCCGAGTACGCGGTTTTCACCACTACCGTCCAGGCGGACGTTGCCTCTGTCGCCGCTACTTCTGCCACCCCGACAGACACGCTTTCCATCATCCCGTCCACCAGCACGCCGGAAATTGCCTCCTCTAGTCCTTCCTCCATCACTTCCACCACTTCCACCACTTCCGCTACTTCCACTACTTCTTCCAGTGCCAAAAGGTCGTCAAGCGTTTCGAAATTCGCCAAACGAACAACCCTGCATTCTTCGTCCACAAGATCCAAACCCAGCTCCAACTCCAGGGCTTCCGCCTCCGTCTCCATTACCAACTCGTCGTCCATTCCTTACAGTATCTCGTCCTCCTCGCACGACGTTGCAGCAACCGTCGTGCCGGGCACTTTACTCTTCTTCTTATTCTTCCTGCCCCTCCTCATCTAGAACCTCTCTAGAACCTTATCAATCCGTTCCATCTGTCACAATATATAAGTCTGGTTAGTACTCTGCTCCTTTCTTCGTCGCTTCTGTATACAAAACCACGTACCAACAATACAAACTCTGGGTCATTCATGCGAGAATGGAGGTGTTTCTTCAACTCTGAGTCGTCTGCCGGCAACGTCGTCTGCCCTGCAGTCACCACAGGAGCTCTTTCCGCTTCCTTGTTTATTACCTCTACCCCGACAGCCGCCACACAGAGCCGGATGCAGTTGTCGAACGCACTCGGAGAGTCCAATGTTACTTGTATTTTACACCACTGGTTCGTCTGGAGGTCCCAGTACTTCACCGCCAGATCTGGCTTCCGCTTGTAGATCTTGAGCCCCTGCATTGCATGGAAAAAGAGCTGGGAGCCCTGGTAGACGCATACCGATAGCGTGCCCATGGCGCCGCCGTAGCTCTGCTGCTCCTGTAGAACCAACGTGAACGGCTTGTCCACGGCGGCTGGGATCGGGGTCCAAGTCCTGGACGCCGTCATAAAAACGGCTACTCTGGTTACAGCACACTGCATCAAAGTTACCATTGCTGTCTCTGTAGGTACCGTTCAGCAGCAGAAGCAGCACCAGCAGGCATAGAAGAGACTGTGGAAAATAAAGACACAGTTTGAGCTGAGCCACAGATTTTTCCCTTATCGTCACGGCGGGAGCGTTGCTGACAAAACGAAAAGGAGGTGATGTTGATGTCGTTGAGACGGCTGCCTCTTCCTCTTCTTTTGGCTGGAGGGCTCCTGGAAGGACATACAGCACACGGACAATGACACACGTCACGGCAGAAGACAGCCCGCACGGGCGTCATATGGGCGTTACCGACGTTGTGATGATGATTGTGCAAAGAATCATCGGGTCGGGCATCTTTGCGGTCTCGTCGATGATATACAGAGACGTAGGCGGTTCGCCGGCCCTCTTCTTCCTGGTGTGGCTTATAGCGGGCTACTCGAGCTATGCCGGGCTCATGTGCTTCTCCGAGTTGGGCTCTGTGATCCCCAGAAGCGGCGGCTTGAAGATATTCTTGCAGGTCATCTACGACAAGCCCTACATGATGATCAACGTGGTGTTTGGTGTGTTCATCGTCATCTTCGGCTCGATAATCGCCAACGTCATGATCTTTGGCGAGTACCTTCTCTACGCGTTGGGCTGCCAGGACGAAAAGACGATGGCCAACTACTACAAACCCATTGGCTTCACGTTCTTGATCCTTGTCTCCGTCATGCTATTGGTGTCGACCAAGTTTGTCATCAAGCTGCAGACGTTTACCGGCTTCCTGAAGGTCATTCTTTTGCTCGCAGTCTCCTTCCTCGGCATTGGCGTGCTGGTCTTGCCCTCCTCGGTGACAAACATCCCGAACAACCTCCACTCCGGTGACTTTTTCAAGATCAAGACGTCCGTCAGCATCTCCTCGTTCACGTCGGCGATCTTGAAAGGGATCTTCTCGTTCAACGGCTGGCACACGATCCACAACGTGCTTGGGGAAATCAAGGACCCGGTGAGGACGATGAAAAGGGCCTCGCCGCTGGCCATCTTCCTCATCAACTTATGCTACATGTTGATCAACTTGACATACCTCATTGTCATTCCGTCTGAAGAGCTGTTGGAGATTAACGAGATGGTCGGGTTGGTCCTTTTCGAAAAGGTGTTTGGCGACTCGATCGGGAAAATCGTCTTATCGGCCCTCATCGCCTTCTCCGTCGGCGGCAACGTCATCACCGTGCTCTACCACATCTCCCGAATGAACCAGGAGATATTCCGGGAGGGGTTCATGCCCTGCAGTCAGTTCTTTGCTTCGAACATACCATTTGGGTCACCGATGCCGGCCCTGCTTATCCCAGTCGTCATCACGTCGCTCTTCCTCGCCATCCCAACGGAGTCGAACGTGTTCAACTACGCCATCAACCTCGAGAGCTACCCGACACAGATTTTCTTCGGCATGGCATGCTTTGGCATTCTCATCTTGAGACGCCGCTCGCCGGACATCGTGCCAAGCATCAAGGCCTCGGCTCTGGACATCGCCTTCATGGTCCTCTTCTCATTGTTCATGTTCCTCGGTCCGCTGGTCAGACCAGACAACAGCGAGTTCAAGGGCTTGCCCAACTACGCCTACACTTCCATCCTCATCCTCCTCCTGTGCATGCTCTACTGGCTCCTCTTGTTCAAGGTCTTTCCTCGCGTGTTTAAGTACCAGCTCTCCCGGGAAGAGGTGACTCTCGACGATGGTATGAAGATCAACAAGTGGACACGCATCGACGTCCCCGGCGACGGCGGTGTCTACGAGGCCATCTAGAACTTTTGATGCGACCGTGCCGCTAGTTTAGCATCTATACTATACAGAAACAGTAGACTTACCAGTAACTCTGACAAACATGTTGACTTTCCGAAACAGTGTAGACCACAGCCTCAAAGACGGCGAGTCTCTTTTTTTCCTCTCCTTTTTCCCTTTTGCTCCCTTCTGGAGACGGTCTTCTTCATGTTCGCCGTGTGCTTGCGGAAACGAAGGCTCTGTGTACATATACAGACAGCAATGGCAACGATGACATTCTACGAGCTGCTAGGTGTCGAGACCTCGGCGTCTGAGGGCGACATCCGGAAGGCGTACCGGAAGCTAGCCTTGAAATATCATCCAGACAAGGTGTCGGCTGAGGAAAGAGATGCCAGTGAGATCAAGTTCAAGGAGATCACAGAGGCGTACGAGGTGCTCTGTGATGAGGACAGGCGAAGGGACTACGATTTGGGTGGGTACAAGAGTGGTCAGAGAGGCGGCGGAATGGGTCCTGAGTTCGATTTCGACTTTGATTTCGGTGGCGGATTCGGAAACGGTAGAGGAGGAGGATTTGGAGGCGATTTCTCTCCCGATGATTTCGCCAGCTTCTTTGGATCTGGAGCTGGTGGTGGCAGACAGGGGAGGCAGAGTGCTGCCGGCTCCGAGCGTGTCGACCTGAACATCCAGTTTTCCACAACGGTTACGCTGAAAGACTTGTATTTTGGGAAGTTGGTAAAGGAGACATACACTCGAGATATACTCTGTGTGAAATGCAAAGGGTCTGGGCTCAGGAAGAACGCAGTGGAGATCCTCTGTCCTACTTGTAACGGGCACGGTCTGGTCGAAGAGTACAGACGAATGTCCGGCCTAGGTGGCGTGATGTTTGTCGAAAGGGTACCATGTAAGAACTGTGACGGGAAGGGCATGTACTCAAGAGCCGACGACAGATGCAGAAAGTGCAAGGGCAAGGGCGTGACAAAGGAAGAATGCACATGCGAGTTCCAGATCAAGAAAGGTTCGCCAAACGATGGTGTTGTGACATCAGAGGGCTCCGGTAATGCCAGACCTAAGATGAAGACAGGAGACGCCATTTTGAAATACAGTTACGTTGCAGACACGGATGCAGCAAGCAAGGAACACAAGTTCCAGAGAGAAGGCGATAGCTTGTACACAAAGCTCTCCATAAACCTTTCCGAAGCACTTGGTGGGTTTGAAAGCGATCGGTTCATACAGACCTTGGACGAGAGATGGCTCAACATTAAAATGCCAATGGGGAAAGTGATCAGGCCCGGTGACAGCATTGTGATCAAGAATGAAGGGATGCCGATACTCGACTCCAAGTCGAATTCGTGTGGGGATCTGTACGTGGGTGTGGATATTTTGTTTCCGAAGGATAATTGGATGTTAGAAAGAGGAGACGTCAGCAAGTTGAACAATCTTCTTGGTTTCGTCGACAGGGGAAAGACAAAGGCTAGCAAGGATAATGGTAATGAATATGATGACGACAGTAATGAGAACGACGTAGCAGACGTTGTGCCAACCGTTTTCCAGATCAAAGACAAGAACAGCGTTCCTAAAAGCTTCAACACTTACGTCAACAACACTGAGGTGAAGACTTTCGGTACTGAAGACGCCAACTCTGGTTGGTTTGGATGGTTCCGGTGGTAAGCGTAGACGGCCGTGGTTTACTTGACATATAGAATTAGTATCATAGTATTAAAGTACTATATAGATTATGAATTATAATATACATGCGGATATACAACATTTCCTGCTTTGCCTTCTGCGTCATGCAAGCCTTTTTCCACTCAGTTTGCCGTAGGTCTCTCCCTTTGGTAAAACTCCATGATCTCGACCAATTTCTTGTCTTCCTTCTTTCTCTCTTCATCGTCATCGTCATCATCATCGGCAAACTCGTGTAGCTCGTCCTCGGAAAATTCCAACAGTAATTCCTCGGGCTCTTTCATCTCATCTGCACTCACCTTCAAACAATCTTTCTGATTTTGTAAGTCGTTTTTGCGCCATGCACCGTCCAACTCTAAAGGGCTCTTGAATTCCTCTGCTGCTGCCAAGGAGGCGGCAGTTGGCTTGCCCCACAAGTTAGATAGAAGGTCACTATTCATTGGCGCATACATTTCCTCCATGGAATCCGGAATGTCGTCGTTATATCTGCCATTTGTGTTATGGCTGACAATCTCAATTTCAACATCTTCCTTTTCCTCCTGCTTGATCTCATCGGATCGGGTCGTCATCATCAAGCTCTCCAGATCCATAAATGTCTTCCCATCTTGAGAGTTGGAGTCCCTATCCTTGTAGTCAAAAGTCGTTTCTTCAATGTCGTCGCTTCCCGTAGACGAAGACAGCAATGCTTGGACGCTCACTTTGTGGGTTCTCTCATACAGCGGTGAATCCCTCTCTGTCAGCAATCTCTGCATGGATGTTATGTCATCTGGTTCGTCTGTGAAGGTGATCTCCTGCAGGTTTTCGGTTGTGCTATTCGTAGGCAGGCTCTCGTTTGTTATACCAAACTGTTTCTGGTCTTGGGCCTTGGACTTCTTGAAGAAATCCGCTAGATCATTTTCTACGCCTATGGTCAACTGACTCTTGATCTTCCTCGTCTGGCCGAGGCTGGATTTGAAGTTGGTGGAGGAGCCCAGAGAGGATCCAAATGACGAGCCGAACGCCGACGATGACCTGGAGAGAGTATTGGATTTGATCTGCAGCTGTGATCTTTGCAGAGTCACGCTATCATGGTGTGACTCTGCCTCGTCGCCATTCTGCTCGGTATCTCTGACATCGAAAATCGAAAAAGGCTGTTTGAGAACCCTTCTTGCCTTGTTGGCAGTAGCGTTTGATTTGTTTGTTGTTGAGGCCAGGGACGGTTGCAACTGACTTTTCTTAAGCGCAAAAATGTTTGACGAGGCTGCGGCTGAGGACGAGGAAGAAGACACCTTCAGTCCGTTGGCTGACTTCGAACGCAATATTCTTCTCCCATTAGATGCATTTGAAAGCGCACTCAACCTTGTGCTGGACTCTGCAATGGACGCAGCAGCCTTCTTGTTCGTGGTGATGTTCTCCTTGTCCTTGGCCTTGTCCCTGGACTTGAGTGTGGCTGCGTGGCGGGCCGCCAATGAGCGGTGCCCGACTCTCTGTTGCTCCGACATGTGTGCGGTTCTCTCTAGCAGTGCGTGTCTCTATGTGTTGTGTGTAGCAACAACTCCGGACGCCAGAAAGACAGACACAGAGGCCAGAAACAGCAACACCGACATGAACACCGAAAACAACAACAGACCGGAACCCAGAAATTTCCTTTTCCAGCCACGCCATGATATACCAAAATTTCAGTTGCGATAAATAGAAATTCACTGGAACTTAGCGATGTGACAGGTCTTTCTCTGCTGGGGGAACACGATTTCGATGGCAAGTATGAGACGCTATCTCAGCAGCCTCCACATATTGTCGCCCCTTGATTCTTTCACAGCCAGCAGGCTCAGTTGCTTGCTGCTAAAGGGTGAGCCGGAAGCGTTGCGTCTGCAACGGCTGCTGGCGGCACAGTCGAAACACTCGAAGCAACGATCTAATACCATTTCTGCCATCCTCCATTATACCTACCACCATAGCAGTCAGCTATCCCAGGCTTATCCGGCCTGGCTGTCCCGGTTTGTGTTTGCAAAGACAACTTCGAAAAAGGACAGGGTGCGATTTGTACAAGAGTACGGTCCCATGCTGTCGTTTTCTCACATGATCTTCCGACTCACGGGGAAAGAGGACAACGATTCTGCTCTAAGGGATACTTACATGGCCAGCTGGGAGGTCAGCCAGCTTAATTTTGTGAGGTCGACGCAGTTTCTGGACCCGAGAGTTCCCTTGGAAACGAATAGTGACAAGATTTTACAGCTGAGGTTCCAGCCCAATACGCCGGTGTCAGAAGACATACAGAGACTCATCAAAGTACGACAGCAGTACAGCAGTGTTGTGAAGCCCAAGTTCAAATTTCCCGATTTGGTGATCTCAGTTGAGCCAAACAGGTTTGGCTTGCCGCCGCCTGCAGAACGGATCTTCAACACGAGATTGGCCAGATTGATCAAACTCCAAAAGTGCTATCACAAATACCCCCCGATCACACATGAAGACATGCATACCCTCAACCAGCTGGATCTCATGTCCTTATCAGGAACAGTGAGAGAAGCGTACGTCGATTTTCTCAGCTCGACAGCGTTCACCATCGACAATGATGCACAAATAGCAAAATCGAATATTCTAGAAAAGAGAGTCGCCATCTCGGAGAAGATGAAGAACTTGTACAAAGAGCTTAGATAAGTTTCAGAGTGTTGTTTTATAGATCAGTAACTAACCCACACATATTTCTTCTTAGCGTTGTCCAACACGCAGAACAACTTCTTGTCCTCGTTTACAGCTAAGTATCCTGCCTGGAAGCCGGTGTCTGTCTCGTTGCTATGTTTCTGTAAAACGTATTTGGAATCAACCACAGCCTCCTTGGTGTCAAACAGCAAAGTGTACATGACAACGCAGTCAGCAAACAGCACTAGTATCTTATCGCGAGATACAATCTTCATATCGGTGATAATTTCAGTCCCCTCCCTCGTCATCTCGTGGGTTTGGACCTCTAGAGTGGTAAGATCGAATTCTTTCACGACTATTTGCGAGGAATCCAAAAGCATTAGTACATGGCCTTTATTGGTATCGTTGAATATCTTCATGCTCACATGGCTTACCGATGAGTCTTCATTGGAGGAGAGAAGCGAGTGGTTATTCAGTATGAACTTAGACTTGATATCATTCTTGATTTTGCCAAACAACGAGTTCAACACCGTGTCCAAATATTTGGTAAATTCGTTCACCTTAGATGCATCGTGTATGCTGCCATGTTCGGAATCGGTGTCCACTGCATTGATTTTGCTACTGACAAACATCAAGAACTTCGTGATATCGTTGGTCCGAAAGCTGACATTCAGCTTTTCGTCTGCAGTTAGTTCGGATAAAATGCTGGAAAGCCATATTATAGTCTGCTCAAAATATCGCTGGCTATCGTTCAATTCCATCATGAACTTATAAGAGTACTTCAAATAGCTTTGGGATATTTTTATGCACTCTTCGATGTCCAAGGTATATAATGAGGTATCGTTGGAGGCCCACTGGCTCAACCCTTTCAAATCCGTGAGAAAGACTATCATGTGGTGCAAGGACGATACTAGGTCGTTATATATGGAGCTCCTGGCGTTGTCAAAATAGGTACGCCCCAACTTTGTCCATCGTTTCACGCCTCGATCGCTCAAATAATCGGTTAGCCACTTCTTTGTTGCATTCGATAGCGATCCCGTGAGAAGTAGGTCGTATAAATCATAGATTGGGTCATTATTGTTGCTGATGTCCTCGTTTGGCGGTGGATGGGCGTTATTCTCGCCGTTTTCACCCGGGCTGGCAGGTTCGTTCCCGTTTTCATCGTCGTTTTCAATTTCATCCTCTCTGATTTCTCTTCGTAGCAATTCAACGATCCGTATGGTGTAATCAAAATACGGCTTGTAGTGGCTGTCAATTTGGTTGATTGAACTTTTGATGTGGTCGATGAGGTTCAAAAGCTTGGAGCATATGAGCAATATCTTCGTAAACTTCTTATCCTTGTGTATGAAATCCGTGTCTATCTTCAGCACCGATATGTCCTTGCTCGCAGGGGTATTTAAAAGCACGTAGTGGTTAGACAACGACTTGTTTGAGATGATGTCCATGATTTCAGAACTCTCAAAAATGTCGGACAACGTCAAGTTTTCGACAACGAAAATCCCTGAGAACACACAGCTTAGTGACCCGTCTGTTGATCCTGCTATGAGAAAATCCAGCACAGAATCGCTGTCCTCCTCTTTAGATGTGCCCGGTGCGCCGTTATTTATCTTGAATTTGAGAGAGGGAAGCGAATTCGTGATGATAACATCGTCGAGGATCCCCCCAATCCTGGACTGGTTCGAGCCCTTGGTCACCTCCGGGTTCCGTTTGAACCACTTCACACACGATATTTCCATCTTCAACTGGATCGATCGGATCAACATGCCGTTCATCGTGTCGAACAACTCGATAAGTCCGTCTGTTGACACGACCGCAAAACATTTACCGTCCGGTTTCCACGCTAGATCCTTGATCTTCTTAGAGCCGGTGGCTGTGCCGCCGTCCCCATTATTCGCCTCGTCCAGCTTTGTTTCTTCATGCTCGATGTCCCACACCTTCTCGTTGCCTCTTCTGTAGACCCACACGACGTTGTCGTTCAACTGGAACGACACAAGATCCATGGTTGGACAGAGGCAGAAGCACGACGAAAGCTGCAAAGCATGCGACAGCTCTTCCACTTCGACATTGTGGAAACTCATCAGGCGGCTAATATATACTGCACCGCTTCAGGTTCTCTGGTTGCTGTTCGCTCCTACACCCTTCGTAGAGAAGACAACAAGAACTTGAAGCGTACAGAGAGGACCATTACTGTCAAAAACATGTTGAGACGAGTCGCTCTTTTGGGAAATCACCGACTTTTCCTGTCTCCGCCATGGTGGGCTTCCTTTCCTTCTCTTCTGGGGGGGCCAGTAGAAGATGTGTGTGACCAGCGAAACGAATCGGCATGTTCAAGAAGCATTTGGAGGTGAAGCCGAGTTCCAACATCAAGTCCTCTGAGAAGAGACGTTTACAGGAGGGTGCACAGAAACATATTGAAGGGCTGAGGTTTCCCGGGAAACTTTCCAAGGCCTTTTTCAACAGCAATGAAGTGAGCAAGGGCACGTTATTCTTCGACTCGGAGTCGAAGGATCCGTTGTTCTTCCAGTTGCGGGACGGCAAGAATCTTGTGCCGACGTTGCATGAGCTCTGGGCATCTGTCCACGGCTCGGAGCCGCTAAAAATGCCGGTCATCATGACCCACGAGGCCGTCATCGAACGGCTCGTGAACGGGTCGGACCTCATGATCAGAGGCTGTATCGAGCCGTTTGGCGCCGGCTTGCGGGCAGGGGCGGTGGTCGCCGTTGTGGACTACAAGGTTCCGAACGTGGCGATGGCGGTGGGAAAGTGTTTGATGGATTTGGAGGGTAAGCGAGAGGACGAGATTCCGGACTCGGGTAAGGTCGTGCAGGTGTGGACAGTTGTCGGGGACCAGTTGGCATCACTGGGGAGAAGCATGGACGACGTGTTGAAGGAGGCAGAGAGAAGAAGCGTTCAGGAGGAAGAGCAGAAGGGCGAAGCCGAGACACAGACCGACGATGCGGCACATGCCCTAGCGACTGCTACGCTAGATGAGAAAGAGGAAGAAGAGGCGGTGGAAGCGGAAGCGGCAGAAGAAGATGATTCTGGCGATGCCGGCGAAGAGCCGGATGAGTACGTTATGAGCACGGAGGACATCGACGAGATGTTCCGGAGGGCCGTGCTGTACACGTTGAGCCAGGACAAGCTGGAGCTCCCCCTCCTGGCGTCGCAGTTCATGTCCGGGCACGTCCTTAAGAACCTCCCACCCGTGGACGACAGCGTCGTGAATATGAAGCGGACGTCGTGGAAAAAGAGCGGCAAGTTCCTCAAAGCGATGGAGAAGGAGACGTTGCTCAAGCTCAAGGGAAAGGATGACAAGCTCAGTGTGGTCTCCGTGGCGGCCCGTTCCGACCCACGGGTGCTGAACTTTGTTCCGTACCGGATCCAGGGTTCGGCGGCACAGGCGGCGGCCAAGACCACATCCCCGGTCTCGTCCGAGAAAGCCGTCCCGCCCTTGGTCGTCAAGACGTATCTCAAGCCCAGTAATGCGTCCCGCATGATGTTCAACCGCCTCGACGCCGTCTACGACCATTATTACACGGAAAACGAGCTCAAGGCCCTCGTGCAGCGGTACATCCGCCAGAACCCACAGCTCGTGTGCCGGGCCAGCCCCGAGTACATCCAGCCGGACGACGTTCTCGGCGGGTTTGTGCCGGTTACCGCTAAACGGGTCAAGCGTGTCGACATGGTGCAGAAGGTTGTCGCCTCTTGTACCCTCTACCACACCGTGTACCGGGAGGGCGACGCTGAGAGTAACGACGTGCTCGTGAAAAAGCGGCTCATGCCCAAGCGGGGGAAGCCGCCCATCGTGAGCATCACCATCGAAAGCGTCAAGGTCGGCCGCCGGGTCGTCACCCGTGTCTCCGGCCTCGACGCCTTCTACGTCGACACCGATCGCCTTGCCGACGTCCTCAAGGTCAAGTGCAGCGGCTCCTGCACCGTCTCGGACGACCCGAGACGAGGCCCGACACTTGGCGTGCAGGGCGACCACGACACGGCGGTCATCGCCGTCCTCTGGAGGGACTGGGGGGTGCCCCCTGCGTGCTGTGTAGTCCAAAACAAGACCAGCTTCCGCAAGAAGCGTAAGTAGCCTAAGTAATGTAAGTAAAACCTGTCAGAATCTGCCGGGGCGAGCCCGAAAAAAGGGGGAGCCGACCAGATCGGCTCAACATGTCTGGCAACAAGGAGGCGGCTCTGGTCTGGGACTGGAGAAGGACGTGAATGGTGGAGCCTACAGGACAGGCAGACATGAGTATATCCGACAATCGGGATGATGCAACGGTATCCGTTCACCTGGTGGATGAGGAAAAGCAGTTTGCGAAGGGGTTAGATAAATACGTGGAGCAGTGCTACGTGGGCAAGAACGACGGCAATGATGATGGCGATGACGACGGCTTGAACTACCACATTGTGTCTGTGTTTGGCTCGCAGTCGACCGGTAAGTCGACGCTTTTGAACAGGCTCTTTGGGACGCAGTTCGACGTGATGGACGAGGAGAAGAGACAGCAGACGACGAAGGGCATCTGGTTCTCGCACGCCAACTACGTGGCCTCTGCGATGGAGGAGCAGACAGCGGGCAGAAGACCTAACAGCAACAACATCTACGTTCTCGACGTGGAAGGTGTCGACGGCAGAGAGCGGGCAGATGACAAGGACTTTGAGCGGAAATCGGCGTTGTTTGCGTTGGCGACGTCGGAGGTGCTCATTGTGAACATCTTCGAGCACCAGGTCGGGTTATACCAGGGCGCTAACATGGAGTTGTTGAAGACTGTGATGGAAGTGAACCTCACCTTGTTCCATGAGCAGAGCGAGAAGTGCCTACTTTTGTTCGTGATCAGAGATTTCACGGGCCTCACGCCAATCTCGAACTTGGGCGAGTCCTTGGAGGCAGACATGCAGAGGATCTGGGTCGACTTGAACAAGCCAGAGCAGTGTGCCGACTCTAGGCTCGAGGACTTCTTTGACCTCAAGTTCTTTGCCATCTCGCACAAGCATTACCAACCAGACAAGTTCGAGCACAACATCAAGCAGTTGGGCGATGACTTCACCAACGACAGACTCTTTAACCACAACGCATACCACAAGAGAATCCCCATCGACGCGTGGTCCCTCTACTCGGAAAAAGTGTGGGACCAGATCGAAAATAACAAGGACTTGGACCTACCTACACAACAGATCCTAGTATCTAAATTCAAGTGTAACGAGATCCTGAACAGCGTTTACGAAGACCTCTTCTTGCAGGAGTACTCAGCCCTGCAGGCGCCTGAGTCGGACCCTGCGGCATCGTGTGCCCAATTCAAAGAATTGAGGCACAGATGTCTCTCTCGCTACGACTCTCAGGCCTCTCGGTATAAAGGTGCAGTTTACTCCGAAGTGCGTAGAGACCTAAAGGCCAAGATTGACCTCAAGTTGAAAAGCTTCCAGTCGACTATTTTGTCTAACTTATCCAAATCACTAATTTCCAAGCTAGATGCAGGTTTTGCAAGCTTGAAGAAATCAAACTCCAAGAAATCATTCAAGGCCTTGTTGTTAGCTGCAACTACGGAGACACTAGAGGAATTCAAGAATCAGTCGGCTGAATACTCTCTAGCAGGAGAGGAAGAGAAAGAAGGAAAAGCTGGTGAAGACAATACTGTCTTCGTCGAAAACTATGCTGTCGAGTTGGAGAAACTGGAGAAAGGGTTGCAAGAACTTTCTCATACTTTGAGGACAAAGGAATCGAACATCCTCATCAGCAAAATAACCAAGAAGTTCCAAACCAAATTCAAGGACTGTATAATTGAAGAACTTTCTGAACCAACACCAGAATCATGGGATCATGTTTTCAGCAAGTTCGACGAATTAGTGGAAAAGCTACTAAAGCCTTACACAAGTGGGAATGTATTCGATTTCAAGATAGGTCTTTCAGAGGATGAAAATAGCACCGTCCATATGAAAATCCTCAGAAACTTCTGGAACAAATTCGACTCAATCGTGCATGACTATATAAATGATGACTCTGCCTCGAGAATTCTGAGAAATATCTTCGAAGACTCGTTCAAGTTTGATTCCAACGGCTTACCACTTATATGGAAAACTTTCAATCAGCTGGACTCCCAATTCAACAAATCCAGAGACCATGCCTTGTCATTGTTCCCTGTTCTATGCACCATAAAGGGCGCAGAAGGCAATACCATTCAAAAGCCAAAGTTTGATATTAAGAATGAACCAAACGAGGAGATCGACTCAGACGACGCTGGGGATGATAACTCAAGCGACGAAGATGATTTAGAACTCCTTGAAAAGTCTGACAGAAACTCTAGATTTCTGACACTACTAACACCAAAGCAGCAAGCTAAAGTTAAGGCCAGATTTAAAAAGGAAACCGACGCCATTTATCTAGATGCCAAGAGATCTATGGTTGCTAACAAAACATCTATTCCTACGTTCATGTACGTTCTTTTGATCTTATTAGGATGGAACGAATTTATGACGGTCATCAGAAATCCAGTCTTGTTTATTCTTGCAATAATCGTCATCACAGGTCTGTACTTTGCATATAACCTGCAGATGCTAGGCCCTATGCTGACGGTGACAAATGCCATGGTGCAACAATCCAAAGCTGTCATTAAGGAGAAACTCAGAGATGTTTTGCTGGACGTAGATCAGAAAGCGCCTCCAGATACAGAACCTAAAAGGCAGCAAATCGAAGTCGAAGAGGTTTACGAACTACAGGATTTATAATCTGTATACGATTCTTAACAAATTGTCTGATTTCATTCCATATTTACAAAGCAAAAGTATTTTTTCTCATAATCCGAGATTTTATTATCATTATCTTAATCTCATCTATTTATTATTACAAAAAAGTAAATCGGTTTGGAAAAGTAGACCAAATAGCATCTTTACATGAGAACATCCTCTTGTTCTGCTTCAACATCATCGTTATCACCAGTACTTCTCTCCAAGTTCCTAAAAGCATCAAAGTGAATTGGACGGTGACGTTCATGGAAAAAACTTAGCGGTTGGTCAATCTTGAGACTATACTCTTGCTCTTTATCCCACGAATTAGAAATAAAGGCATAATTCCATATGTCAACCTCTGGGACAACTGTAAATCCCTTAAATTTCTCTGTCAGAATTAATGGAGTCGTTACCCTATAATCGTCGGAATAGTGGATCAATCTGTCAGCTTGCCCTAAATACTTAGCATACTTCACACCCCAATGCAGACCATTTTGTGTTACACGGTTACTGGTGATTGTAACGCTGCCGCTAGCTATCGACACTGAGATTATCGAAGCCTTTTCACTCCATTCGAAATCATTCTTCATTCTCGCGTGGTTGATTATCTCATAGCATCCATCAATATCCACCTCCTTTCCTGAAGGTATGGTATGTATCCATCCCAAAGGCTCTAATCCTTCTAAATATTCACATGAAGGTGCACTTTCAGGGAAGTTGACTTGGTGGTGCTCTCCCAGTTGAGGAACCATAACAATACATTTAATCTCTTTGACTTGGTCGTTATCAGGTGGAGATTTACCAAAGAAATAACCTCCAACTTGCACTCTGGAATCACAACATGACAAAAACGTTGAAAGAATGTTTTTCGGTAAAACAAAAGCGTAACTGTCCTCATCCTCAAAATTACCGGAGGTAACGAAAACATTACTTTTCTGCAACTCAAGCATACTTGATAAAATTGCTCTTTTCCTCCAACTAGACTTGCTTTCAAATTTCTCTTGTTCATTACTGTTTGTTGTCACAGTAATGATTTCCTCACCATGAACATTCACGGTTTTGACCCTTGTGGATATTTGCTGTCCTTCTTCCTCATCTTCATCAATCTTATTACCGTCCTTATCCTTGATACTGACAGTCTTACTACCCTCAATTTCCGCTATTTTTTGCTTTTTCACAGATGGAGCATTCAAGTTTTGTCCAAGAATGATATCCCTTATTTCATTATCAGTCAATGAATCAAGATTAATGCTATATTTCTCAGAGTAGTCGGATAAAATCAAGTCAGCCAATTGAGACTCCACATTTCTCCACTGATCGATTGTCAAAGATGGCCAGAGATGGTGCTCTTTAGTTATGATAGTACTATTTGGTCTCAAAATTAACTTCGCTTTGTCGGCATTTATCTGTAGAGCCCTCATCAAGACAATAAGTCTATTGAATGCTGTGAATGAAGAACAACTTTCCAGCCAGTCATCATATATACTAAATAGGACCATCTGAGGCTCTTTCGCAGTATTTACTAAATCATTCAATTTATCAATTTTCAAAGCCGCATCAAACGGTAGGTGAAGTTCGGTAGGTCTAATGGAAATGTTAGGGAAATCAAGCATATGAACTTCCAAAGGATCTAAAATACCTTTTGTTGTAATAATAACTTGTTTTGGTTGTTCTTCTTTAGGTAGAGATCTAACCAATGCGGCCACTTCTTCCGCAGATTTCCATTTGGATAATTTACTTCTGTGCTTCTGGCCTTGGAAAATGGAGCTATGCATAACTTTCAAAAATAATTGACCTGTTCTAGGATTAATCATGAATAAGGCACCATTCAAAACTTTGACTGCTGAATTTCCTTCATATGTACTATGTGTTACAACTCTGTAAACATTCACGTCATCCACAATTAACTTATTATCGTTATTGAACAACTCCGCATAATTACTTGAACTCAAAAATGCTTCTTGGGGTTGAGCCTGGTAAAGTTGTAAACCTTTTCTGATTCTTTCCCTTAAAACATAAAGTGCAGGGTTTGCCTTTATTATAGTCTTCATTGCCTTTTGAACCAATTCCTTCATTCCAGGGAACCAATTACCATAAGCGTCATACATGTTGTACGCTAAATCAACCGCAATCAGTAAACCCGTTTGAGATGGATAAACACTAGTGTTATCGGTGGTGTAATCGAGATATTTTGCCCTAGCATAACGTGAGATATCATGAGAATCATAATCACCATATCTTAACTGAACGTCCACCCAGTATTTGTCACTCTGAACTGCACTGTAATCGTCATTAGAATCAAATAACAAAGAAGGTTTTGAGCAACTCAATGTTGAAACTCCATTCAGCAAAATATCAGCCGTTGACGAGTTCATCTTATAAGACTTACGTGGGTGAATAGGTAACTTCAAAACGTTATCAATCTGTAACTCTTCCAAATGACTATCAAAAACTTGGCACAAATCAACAACTAAACTCTCGTGAATTTTTTGCCACAAATGAGCTCGGAAAATTTGAATTAACGAGATTTTCAATGTAGGAATCTTACCATGTAAAAAAATACCTGTCAAATCTAATTGAACTAAGAAACCAACATACACGTTGGCTCTATTTATTGTGGGAGACCACCATAATGTAAACCTTCTATTTGGAATTTGTGACAAACCAGACCTTTGGGCGTTAGTCAACTTTTTAAATTTCAATGTGTCTTCAAATCCAGAAGCCTTTTCCCAAAATAAACCTTCCCATGACTCAAATCCTGTTCCCTTGAACAAGGTATGTTCAAGAATGGTTTCAATACCACCGAGAGCTTGAATGACATCAGTACGATACGCATTCAGATTCCAAAGTCTACCATCATGTCGATCCGATAACCACCAAAATGGGCTATTCCTTATAATAGAGTACTGTTTGAACTCCTTCCTAATACGATATCCTTTGTCCACTGCTAAAGTTTGTCTATCTTTCTGGAACAAGGTACTAACTCTTGGTAACCCTCTATCCCAGCAGTCTTCTAAATCTTCAAAAGTCAATCTTTTCTTTAACTGCTCGGCCTCACTTCTCTTGGATGTAAACTCAGACCAAACTCTTTGCGAATCTAAAAATTCATTTTCCCATGTTGTGATATATCTGAAGATTGTCGGTATCAACCGCTCATCATCATGTGTCATACCAACTCTAAAGTGGGTAATACCAGTATCAGTCTGCTTCGACCATCGCAAATCAGAAGTAGGAATTAAAATGTGAGATGCACTTAGCAT
Source organism: Pichia sp. PH4023 (assembly GCA_025531575.1). Classification (NCBI taxonomy): domain Eukaryota; kingdom Fungi; phylum Ascomycota; class Pichiomycetes; order Pichiales; family Pichiaceae; genus Pichia; species Pichia sp. PH4023. Next base: position 174,287 of record JAMGYR010000035.1, read on the forward strand.
ACCCAAACCGCCCAACTCCTTTGGAGTATAAAAAACGGCTGGCGGGAAACGAGTAGGCATTTTAGAATTCAATCCCAACTTGACCTTTGTTTGAACCTTTGTTTCAGATTTGACCAAAATATCGAGGAGTGACTCTGTTGCAATTATAGCCTCTCTATAGTAAACAAACAAAGATAGTACTGCTGTGTTCCACTTTGATGCTACTTTTGTGAAAGGACTGGACCCTGCACTCATCAAGAGACGCCTAATCGTATTATGAAACTTCTCAACATCCTCCTGGGTAACCTGTAAAAATGCTTTCGCCTTTATTTCTTTAGTATTTTCATCAATTAAATCCCATACTCCTTCTTTTGAAGGTTTGCTTTCCTTGGCTCTAAAATTTGGAAGTATTCTGAGTTCAAAGCCACACATAGTAAATAGTAAATTAGGATTATCCCTTGAATACACTGAAGCTAATGAATTTTCCCATTTCAAGTCAATAACTGATCTCGGCACACGCCTGGCAATTTCCCAGAAACATGCACGTCCTAAGTGTACATCATGTCTCGTGAGCTTCATTCTAGAATCTCTTGGCCAACATCTTCTATTGTTATAGCCAACAATCTGTTCGAAATTAGGATCAGGATTTTCCGAAAGGTAGTCTTCAATTAATTCATCTGATTCATCCTTAGCAAACCTGAAGAATATTGTAATTTTGTCAATGTACCTAACGTACAAACGGATTGGGTGTGACACTTGCTTTTCCAAACTCTCAAATTCCAAAAACTCGTTGGGACTTGAAGGAGATCCGGCCAAATCAGATGCCCTGTCCAAGCCTAATATCATTAAGTCAGTAGCAAGTGCGTAATACTGATAAACAAAGGATGCGAATTGAAGACCCTTAAGTAGACCAAATTGATTCACATGACTCATGTCTTTGTAGTTAATACTAACATTGCACTTGGCAGTAATATAGTCAGCAATATTAGGATCGACAATCAACCTCAATAATTGGTTTAACAACGTGAAATCGATCTTTTCTGCCAACTTATCTAATGAAGTTTGTAACACGACATTCGTTTGATCTTGTGAAATACTCCAAACATCATCCAAATTATTAACACCTTGGCACCACTTATATACAAGTAGTGGAGGTATTTCTGAATCATTTGGCTTTACCCAATTCGGAAATAAACCCCGTTTATCTGCTTCGTACCACAAATATTGGTCCAGATAAGCATCCACAATTTTTTCCAAAGGTTCAATATCGTATACTGGAGATATGTGGCTATAATGATCCATCATTTCAAGTTTAACTTCCTTAAAGTTTCTCTGTGTTAAAATGGTTCGCTTTATATTGGCCAAGAACTCATGAGGGTTATCGTAGGCTTGCTCAATAATGGAAAGTTCTTGTCTTTCTTGGGAATTCAACCTACTGTTACCCTGGTAAGCTTCTTTCAAGTTCTCAAGGGCCAAAATTAAAATCTTACTGTCATGCTTGTAATTGATGGGTGGGAAAGGGACTGGAACAAACTTTCTGCTTTCAAGCCAATTCACCATATTCATATAGATGTCAACACCCTCATCAGGGGAAACAAAAGACCCTTCTTTTTGATACTCTAGTTGTCTATCTTGTTCATTCTTGATCCATAATCTTGTCAACCTACCCAAGTTTTTCTTGGCAACAGTCTTTTCTATGGATGCACCACGTTCAATTCTGTCTCTATTATAGTGCGCAACCGAAATCCAACCATCAGCTTTGGCCTTAATGTATCTTTCAATCACTTTCACAATGGGTTCAGGTAGCCCGGGGACTTTCCATGGAATGTTGGCTTTCCAACATCTCCATGCTTCACTCAAGTGTTGTAAAATGGCTTTCGATTTATTTTGTTTCATACCTTCTGGAATCATGTCAAGTATGTCTTTCATTACTGCGGCTCGTAGTTCCAAATCGTAGTATGAATCTACTCTTTGTTTGGTTATTGTTTTCGTAACCTCCTTCGATTGCCTACCTTCAAATTGACGAGAGAGAAGATTTCCCAACCATCTTTCAAGGATAGGTATTATACCTCTCATGAAAAAAATCCAAACCCTCCATGCGGGCTGCCAAAATCCACATCCAGGGCCCTTACCGATGATCTTATTGAATTTGCTATAAACAACATGTTTTAAATCTTTGATAGCTCTGATCTGGTGCATAACTTTATATTTGTAACGGTATATACCGGTCAACTGGCCCATGTGGTTCATGGCATAGTATAGTCCATCAGCCAACTGGTAAGCATCTATATTTCCCAGTCTAAATTGAATATGGGCATCGACAATCATCTTAATCATTCTAAGTATTTCTCTCACCAAATGGAATGCGTTACCAAACCTGGATTTCTTCCGTTCTTTTGTAGTCAAGGTTTTAGTTGGTTTCAAGTTGAAATTGTAATCTAGATGAAGGTATGTCAAACCCCTTCTGTGGATCAGCAAATTAAGCATATTGTGGCCTTGTTTACAAACTTGAATTCCAGCTTCTACCCAATCTATAGAAGTTTCCTGGAAAAATTTTGTCGCCTTCAAGGCTTTCAAAAGTTTGGGAGTAGATTCGTTGGAAGGAGACTTTTCTCTTTTCAATTCGTTTAACACATGATTCTTCAATAGTTTTTGATGTGAGATCTTTATTTTCACACGTTCATCTGATGGTGGGTGCTGTAAGTACCAGCTTTTAACTAAAGCTACATCTTCTGCTCTGACCATACTTCCGGTGCAGGTATTGAAAGGATATGTGGACCAATATAGCTCAAAGGCTTGGTAGCTATCTGGAGTAGACACCAATTCTTCATCATCTAAAAATGGTGCAAGACAGTCGGGAAGCTCGAAAGGAGTGTCAAAAATTTCACCTGAATCATCAAGCATCACTCCTGTATTTGCATCAAAATCAAGGGTTTCATAAATGTTTGTGATGCCAGTCTTTGGTTTTATCTGATTATAGTTTGGATTGAAATGGAATAGGGGTATATCTGGATCGTCTGTTTTAGTGAACAGAATGGGTGGGGAATGATACTTTGGAATGGACACTGACCTGACCAATGAGTTGTAGAGATACGGGAAAGCAACTTTGTATTCTGACCTTATAGGGTTCCGAAAGATGATTCTATCGAGTGCGTTGAATTCATTGAAATCTTCATCTTCTGGGTTTTCATTCTTATACAAAGGTTCAAATTTGGGTCCTCCGGGTAGAGCAATATTGAGTGCTTTTGCAGTAAAGAGTGACTCTTTGTCAAAGAGATAGAAATAATTAGGGTCTATTTTTTCGTCGTTTATCAAAGGAGTTGAAAGTCTGTGTAAATTTGTTAACATGTTTACCTTCAGGTTCCATTTTCTGTAGGATTCTCCGTTCACAAAGTCTGGGTCATCTATGAGCGGCTTCCCTTCATAGAGCCAGTCTATCACTGCCTCATCTTCCATAGGATCTAACTCTAAGCGAATTCCCTGCAACGAATCGATGGAAGGAATTTGTTTAGAGTAATCGAGGAAGGGCTCTTCATCATCAAAAGGAGGAAACTTCATTCTTCTAAAATTTCTCCGATCACGTTTCTCTCTTCTCATCTGAATCCAAGAGGTGGCCCATTGTGCTTTATAGACCGGTTCGATCACTCTCGGTATTTCGTTCACAAAAGTGATTGCACCACCTGTGTGATAGAGAATTTTCACCTCCTTTTCGGTTTCCCACGGTTGTGGCATATTTTCAAGTAGTTTGAGTAGAGCGTGAGGCATATATTTGAGCGCTCCCAGCATTGCATGTTTCTCCTTATCGAAAAACTTGGAGGAGAGGTCGCCCTGTGCGTTCATGATCTTCCGTATATGTTCTGGCGGCATTTCGTACTTCACATTGTGCACATACGTTCCCTTCTGGACTTTCTTTTGAGTGAACCGGCGTTTCTGACTATCCTGCCATCTCTGTGCTCTCTCTTTGAGCACTTCTATTTTGATTCCCTTGGTTTGTTCCTGTGAAAGGGATGGAGGTGGCGGAGGAGGCGGGATTGTGCGAGAGCTGGATGTAGCTCCCTTTGCTGCGGGTGGTGGCCTAGGAAGTGACGATGGTGGCGGAGGCAGTCGTGTAGAAGAGGGAGGAGGCGGCGGCGGCGGTAGCCTCGGCTTCTTTCTTGCTGGCTCAGTACTGACACTGGATCCGTTGGATGATGTTTTGCTCTTAGATGTGGCTTTACCATTTCCAGCAGGAGGACCAGGCGGTGGCGGCGGCGGTGGCGACAACGAAGGCAATTTTGTCGTCTTTTTTTGCTTTGGAGGCATGTTCTATTAAGACTTCGGTGACACGGGAGCCTGTTTGCCAGATTTTTCCTTGGCAATTGGTGGCGATCTCCGGCCGAGGAAAAGAGACTGATCCAATACATCTAAATTAACGAAAAACTTCATGAAAACATAATCAGGAAAAAAGTGTTGAGCTTACGTAATGCGATGCGAGTACTCTTCTCTCAGATTTATGGTAGTACAGTATTAGACATCAAAGTAGGGGGTTACAGAAAGCCAGATATTGCGTTCGAGGTCATATTGATCTGAATGTGTGCCTCCCGGGCAATGGCACGGGCCTCCTCTATCTCCTGAGAGGTGCCTTGGGTGAGCTCGACAGCGTAGTTGTACGCCAGCTGCCAATTTTTGTTAGAAGTTTCGTGTTTGGCTAGCCACAAGCGGGCCTTGATTGTCTCGTCTGTGATGTCGCCGCTGAGCTCCTCTTCCAAACAGAGCTTCATATAGTTTTTCGCGTTCTTGATGTCATCGATGTGGGCGTAGAGAGTGCCGAGCTTGTAGAGGATTACCGGGTCGGAGTCCACGGACACGGAAGAGGCTTTTCTGTAGGCCTTGATTGAGTCTTCAAACTCTTCGAGCTTCTCGCAGCAGTTCCCGATGGCCTGCCACATGCGTTTATCCATGGGTTTCAAAGAACACGCTCTTTGGTAGTAGTATAAGGAGTATAGATGCATATCCAAGACCTCGTACGCCTGTCCCAAACCGTACCATGCTCTGAAGTCCTTGTTGTTGGTGTCGACGGCTCGTCTATAGCTCTCAATGGCGGCGTTTGAGTTTTTCAACTCCACAAACTCGTGGCCCATCAAGGTCCACGCACTGAGACAGTCTTGGCTCAACGACAAGGCACGCTTGTAGTACATGATGGCCTTCTGGTGATCAAATTTGATGGAGTGGTAGTTGGCTATTATGCAGCAGGTCTCTGGGCGTAGCGGGTCCACCTCGGAGGCGTAGTGGGCCAAGTAGGACAACTTGGACTTGTTTTCCATGACATACAAGATATTGGAGTAAATGTCCATCTCGTCCAATCTCATGGGGTCCGACTTCAGGATGTCGTCGAAGATGTTTTCTGCAGTGTTGTAGTCCAACTCATTGTAGGAGATCAACGCCTTCTGTGTCTTCAAGAAGCTAAAGTGCGGGAAGATGTCTGTTAAGTCGTTCAGACTCACGAGAATCTCGTTCGAGATCTGGAAGAACTCCTGGTAGACAGTCACTCTGAAGAAGAGAAACATTATGTAGAACTCTTTCTTGTCAGAGAACCTTGGGTTTTTCTGGAGCCGAGTGATCATGCGCAGGGCCTCGCTGAAGGTCGACAAGCTCGACACCAGCTCTTTCCAGCAGCTCCAGTTGATCGGGTACATGGAGACGGACTGGTAGAACATCTCTTGCGCATGCGTGAGCTTCTTCGATTTGAGGTAGATGATCCCCTGCAAGTATAAGAGGAACGGGTCATGCAAGTGTGTGAGATGCATCTTCTTCTTGTAGATCTCGAGCTCCTTGATGATAAGTGAGAAGTTAGGGTTCTGTGTCGTGTTGTCGTTTTGGCCCAAGATGGTGCCATTCTCGATTGACTTCTTCTTCTCGCCGCTCAAGAACAGGGCGTAGAGCCGTATGAAAACGGCCTTGTAGCTTCGGCATTCTTTCAAGACGTGGTAGCAGCGGTTGAACTCTTTGCAGCTAAAGTAGGCGCCTGCAAGCGCAATCTTATCTCTCTCGATAAACAGCAAGAACTCGTCGTTTTCCGCCGTCTGGCCAGCCCCATTCTGTACATCCGAGGCCCTCGACCTCCCTGTGCCCGTTCCAGTGCCCATGTTGATCCCGGGACTCGCCGTGACTCTCCCGGACCCGCCCAAGAGGCCTGTGCTGGTGCCCGTCGCCGAGCCGGACGTGAGCATGCTCGATTCGAACGCCAACGATGATGAAAGCGGCGATGCCAACGTGTTGCCGCCATGGCCGCCACCGCCACTGCTATGAGAAGATCTTTTCACGAGCTGGTACTCTGCGTACTGCTGCTCCGCCGTCAACGGCGCCATCCCGTTCAATGCTTCACTGGACCATCGTGCCGCCTGGTAGAGGTGTCTCTCCGTAAGCACCTGGCTGCTTTCGAGAAACACCTGGCGCAAAAACGCCTTCTGGTCGAAATCCATGCTGCTGTCACCGGTGCTCTATCTTTGTGCCGTTTCTGCCAAGCCAATTGCCCCAGAAAGGGTCCCGCAACTGCAAAAGGGGCTCTTGTTGTCTTTTCATGTTGACGAAAAGTCACGAAAATCGTTCTCGCTGAAATTTCGTGATCTACCTATCTATCTATCTACTGTAGTTATCTATCTACTGTCTAGTTGTCTGGGTGTCTCATTGTCTATTGTCTAGTTGTCTATATTCTTGGCTATCAGGACGACTCTATCACTCGTCTGCGGCGTCCGCCGCTTGCGTTTCAGGTTCGGCTGCTAGCGCAGCCTCTCCCTTCCCGGCCTCTCCAGTCTCTCCCTCTGCGGACTTCGTCTTGTGGGCGTGCCGTCTTCTCCTACGTTTTTTCCCGTCGCCAGCAGCCTCCGATGTCTCCTTGTCCTTCTTTGGCTCCTTCGTCACCTCCTTCATCGCCTTCTTGGCCTTCTTCTTCATCGCCAACGGGTTCACGCCCTTCACCCGCTTCTTTCGCTGCGCCTGCACCTCCTGCTGAACCGGGTCCACCTCCTCTTCGCCCTCTCGTACCCGCTTTCCGGCGTCAACGCTGTTCAACCCCTGCGTCAACTTCATTCGCTCCACGGCCTGTACAACCCGCTTCGTCACCGTACTCATCGGTTCCATCACGAGCACGCTCCTGTACAAGAAACACAGCGGCACGCCGGCGACGTTCCGCAAACTCGTCCGCAAACGCTCATCCTGTGTCACAACGAGGTACCGGTACTTGTTCTCACCGTCGACGTTCGTGATACTCTTGATGCACTCGAACGACGACAGCGTGTCCTTGTGGCCGCACCGTCTCTTCTCCATCCGCTTCGCCAGGTCGATCGCCTGCTGGTTCGCCGTGTCATAGAGGTGCTGTACACAGCACTGCGTCACAAAGTACTTCGTCTCGTGCTGCACGAGGTTGTCCATGCCCTTGACAAGGTCGTAGTTGGCGTTCGTCGCCTCCAGAATCGTGCTGTCGTCCACCACGCACTGGATCGGCGTCTTGAACTTGAACGTCGTCTTCAGCACCTGGATTTGCTTACGGTACTGCTTCGCTCTCTTTTGTCTCATGTTCTCTCGATGGCCCTAACCCTATCCTCTAGTCCTTCTCCTCCACTCTTCTTTCCTTCCCTTCTAGAGAAAATAATTTTTCAGTGCAGAAAAAATAGTATAGCCGCAAAAAAAGACAGAAAACGAGAAATCCGTCTTTCCTTCCTTCTTTTCTCCCTGGGTTGCTTATCTACGCCCTTTCCCTGCCATCTCTGCTTTTGCTCTTGTCGCCACTCAGCGCAATTCCCTCTCACCATTGTCACAGCAAGCATGTCAGGCCTCACACTCTCCTCCGTGTGGTACTCGTCGCAGTTGGCGACCATCTTCTTCGCCGTCCTGGCGGCCACGGCCGCCTGTTCTGCCACCTACACGCTGGCTTATCTCTCCGTTACCGTCTCGTTGGCAATCTCCCTCTATCAGGCTTTGACCGCAGAGGCAAAGAGCTCTGCTCCGGCTTCCAGCACGACTGCCGATGCATCAGCAGATGTCAAGACCACCCCGACCCCAGCCCTCAGCGGTGGCGTCGGCTCGTTTAAGAAACTGGTGGGCCCGGCTATAAAGCACCCAACGACCCCATATGTGCTGCTTGCACTTGGACATCTTCTTGTGTTCCCCCGGTTCACACTCACGTTGCTCCCCTTTGTGCTCTTTGCTTTTTTCCACGCCATCAACTACACTCGGACGTTTGTTCTGCCTGTCCTCCCTGTTGGTGAGGCGCTCAAGAGCAAAGGCAAGTCCGTGCTTGAATACGTCAACTCGAGATACAACGAGGCCGCTTTCCGGCTTGCCGTCTGGGTGCAACTCCTCTGCTTTGCCATTGTCGTGCTGTGGGCCGTCGTCATGACGCCATTGAACCTCGTTGGCTACGGGGACGGGCACCTGTTGCTCAATTGGGTCGCTGCTACCGGCTGGTTCGCCTTCATCGGCACATTGCAGTCGCAGAACCTCCTGATGAAGGCGGCGATCAACCAGTTCGTCACGAACGTCGACGGCGTCGTTTCCGACCCACGGGTCCCTCAGCAGGCCAGAGACGTCTGGGCCAGAACAAAGCACGTTGTCAGAAACAAGGACCTGAACCACGTCCAATGACCGCACTGACGCTACTGCCGATGTAAGAATCTTTTTATTTCGCCGACTATGTATATGCTTCTGTTATTCTCTTATACACACGCTATACGTTTGTGCCCGTCCCCTGGCGCCGTCCGGCACCCGGTCTTCCTGCAACGCTCTCTCCTTCTCCTTCTCCAACACCAGCTTGAGCAACGGCCCGGCATCATGCAGCGTGTGGCCCGTCACGAGAATCCGGACAAACGTATCGTAGTCCGTGCCGGGCTCGATCAGCTGGAGGTAATAATCGTACGAGTGCCGGAACTCGGTTTTCTCGAACTCGTCCAGCCCGTAGTACGAGGCGTCCTTCAACAGCTCGTCAAAGTCGTACAGCCGGTACCACCTCGAGCACTCCTTCAGCGGACGCCGCAGCAAGCTCCGGACAAAGTTCTCCACGGTGCCGCAATGGGTCACGTAGTACGGCACGAGCTGCGACGTGTCCCGGTCGTATGTCAAGAGCTCGTCGACAAAGCCAACCTCGTATCCATGCCGCCGATCGATTCCCTTGCACAGGAGCTGGTAAAAGTACTCGTAGTTGTTCAGCGAGAACCGCCACAGGAACCTCGGGTTCTCGAGGTAGAGCAGCACGTCTGTGTCCTCGACAACGAAGTTCCACGGCAGCACCTTCGAGCAGGCAAAATGCAACTGTTTCAACCGGTACGGATGCTCGATCCGTGCCCGGAGCACACACCACTGGTAGAGCTGGTACGCCTGCACCTGCAGGATTGCTGTTGCCCGCTTCACAAGGTCGGCCCGGTCGAAGCCGGCATACATGCTGTTGCGGTTGTGTTCCCGTTGAAACGCCGTCGTGTTTACAAGGGCCGCCGCCGTCGAACCGGGCGTCACAACCGCCTCCACGGGCCGGTCGTTGTCCGGGTCGCAGATGGGGATGAAATACATTAGACCGACACAGATAGCAATGGTCTGCCAGTGCTCCAGCATACGCCGTGGCGCCCTATACTGGTGGCAGGTCGTGAAGAAAGGCAAACAGGGACAGAGCAGAAACATGTTGCAATTGCCCGATCGGGCAGCTCTTCTGTTGAAGCGTACCGATTCATGCTGGAAGTGTATGGGTCGGAGGTAGGGGACAGGCGTGGTAGGGGTTGTTGCTGTGCTATAGATGGGCTATAGATCGGTAGTATACATAGATATGCTGCTAGCGGGAAGTCACGGGGTTCAGGCCATGCCGATGTAGATGACGTTGTTGCCACGCAAAAAGACCTCGTCGTAGGTCTTCATCGTCTTCCCGTTGACGATCTCGCTGGCGTTCTGCAGCACGACGTTCATGTACCCATCGATGGAGGAGAGAACGCCCGTGTAGACGAAGTCGTTATGTAGCTTGATGTTGACGGACTTGTTTGTGATGGAGCCGAGAAATGAGGCGGTGATGTCCTCCGCGGGGGTGGTGGCCTTGGCGGCGTCGTCCACAGCAGATGCAGACATGGGTAAGTGGGTAGGCAGGTTTGCAAGTAGGTGTGTGGGTGTGCGTGCCAGCTGAAAGATGCAGACAGACAGGTGGCAGAAAGGCTGTTCTCTAGTTAATGGTGTTGAACATGAGTGGGAATATGGACGAGGAAAAAAGCTGTCGCTGAAAAAAAACGTGGAGACCTCCACCAAAAGACACTCGGTGTTCCAGGGAGGGGCTCCGGAGGCCATCCGAAGAGTGCATCTGGTGTTGTTCTGCACTACACATTGGTCTCTGCACGTTGACTATGTCGAACGCTGCGAGAAGTGCGAAGAAGGCGGTTCGGTACGCCAAGCCTTCGGCGAAACTGATCAACTCGAAGCTCAAACAGGAGCAGAGCATCAAGGCCGAGAGAAACAAACTGGCACTGGCGTCCGTGAAGGACATCTTTGCCATTCTGAACCCAAATGCTGGCAGCGATGAGGACTTCGATCTGACGGACTTCGACTGCAAGGTGTATTTTGCGAACCCGCGGGCGTTTGACAAGCTCCCGTTCTTCAAGCAGGCACATGTGGTGGAGGAGATGAATGAGCTACTCAAGAAGAACTGGAAGAGCCTCGACAAGGACGTGAAGCGGTTTGCCGTGTGGTGGGCGTACGGGAGCCACGGGCCCCGAGAAGGCTTTGTGGAGTTGCACGATTACTACACTCCCTACGGCGTGGAGGCGGAGGAGGCGAAGGAGGTGAAAAACGAGACGCCTGTGAATAAGGCTACCGGCACGGAGCTGGATAAGATCATTGACACGATCTCCGAGGAGACCACGAAGGCGTCGTCGCAGTCAGAGAAGTCTGCGTTGCAGATGTCGAGCAACGAGTTGGAGGCATCGCATCTCAACAAGCGCCCGGAGCTTCCTCCGGACTTGCCGTTCAAGCTACCTTCGATCCTGCAGACGTTCCGGCCGACAGCCTCAACGACGGTGCACCGGTACCCTGCACTTGACCCCCGCAGCTTCGGCCTCAAGCGGCTGCAGCAGTACAGACAGGACCGGCGGATGAACCCGATCAACCGGATCGTGCTTGTAGTGTTAGTGTTCTTGACAGTGCTCTGTTTCAAACAGGACCGGCGGGTGAACGTGACGGGCACGGTGCCGGAGTACCCGTGGGACGTTGCGGAGCGTGAGGAGAGGGAGGCCGAGGAGAAGAGACGGGAGGCCGAGATGAAGGCCGAAGAGGCCCAGAGAGAGCTGGCCAGTCATGCGGGTGCTTTGCAGGACAATAAGAGCGGCAGAAAATGGTACTACCTGTGGCTATTCTAGGGGTGGTGCCGGATACGTGTAAATAGACAGATAAAGCCCAGCGGAGGTTCCTTCCGGTAGTCGTCTGGACAGATCTATACAGTTGTCAAATCGAGACCGAAATACGCAGCTTCTTGTTATCGCTGCTGCTGCTGCTGCTGTTATTATTATTATTATTTATATCATTATAATGCTGGGTGATATCGAAAGGCCTGAGATGCGGAATCTCGCATAGGAAATATTGTACAGAAAAAATGACCAGTTTATTCTTCGTCATCGTCATCGTCATCATCATCCTCATCATCATCATCGTCGTCGTCCGCGTCGTCGATGTCCTTCAAGTCCTCGGTCCAGCTCTTCTCGACCGTCTGTCTGACCCGCTTCACGTATTGGCTCCGATGGTCTTTGTACAAGCTCGCTGCCTCCGCGTTGGCCGGCGAATTGATGTTCGGGTCGTTGAGCAAGCTCTGGATGCTGGTGAGGATGCTTGCAACGTCGTACGTAGGACTCCATCTGTTCTGGAGGATGTCGAGACAGAGGTCGCCCGTGGCGTAGACGTTGGGATGAAAGATCTCGCTCGTGAACTTCACATTTGGTGGCTTGTTCGGGTACTGCTCGTCAAACGTGAGGCACAGTCTGAACGTGCCGTCCTCGAAGGGCGTGTCCTCCGGCCCAATGATGATGGCGTTCCAGATCATCACGTTATCGGCCAAGGGCGACGCAGAGATGCCGCCCGAGGCGGACGCAGAGTCCTGCTGGATTCTCTTGAAATCACGCATTAAGCGACGACGTGCCGGGGTGGACATAATGTAGCAATGGCGTGTCCGGTGTGTATGTGTTTGTGGTGGGAGGTGCAAGGCGGAAAGACAACCCTTCTCCTTAGGCTCACGTCGTCAAATAACATGTATCTGAATCTATCTTTCAAAACGGTCGGTGATGTACTTGCTTATGTAATTCCACGCGACACATTTTCCTGTCGCACACACACATGGTGCACGGGTTAACTTGTATTTTTTATTATTTTGCGTCCATCGACCCCTGGATCTTCTTTTCGGCTATAATTCTCGTAACTCTCGGGAATTTGCTAGAAGATTCCACGAACAAGGGAAAATGGACGAACAGAGGAGGCTCGTGCTGGAAAACGCTGGAAGGATTCTGGAAAGTTCCATTGTACCCTGGCACGGACGGCCGTCAGAGCTCTCGAGAAAGGGGTGTCGTATAAATAATGGCCGTTTCCCGGCTTCCAGGAGAGCAGAAGCATAGGGACGGCAGTTGTGTTCCTTCTTAGGTTGCATTTCTTCCGTTTCTTTCTCCTCTTTTCCTTCCTCTCCTTCTCCACAGAACTAAGTACTTTTAGTTACTTATTTACACATATACATACACATACACACATCATGTCTAAAGCTGTCGGTATCGATTTAGGTACTACCTACTCCTGTGTCGCTCACTTCTCCAATGACAGAGTCGACATCATTGCCAACGACCAAGGTAACAGAACCACTCCTTCCTACGTGGCCTTCACGGACACGGAAAGATTGATTGGTGACGCTGCCAAGAACCAGGCCGCCATGAACCCACACAACACTGTTTTCGACGCCAAGAGATTGATTGGTAGAAAGTTCGAAGACTCCGAGGTGCAAACCGACATGAAGCACTTCCCTTTCAAGATTGTCGACCAAGGTGGTAAGCCAAAGATTCAGGTCGAATACAAGGGCGAGACCAAGATTTTCACTCCAGAAGAAATCTCCTCTATGATCTTGACCAAGATGAGAGAAACCGCTGAAGCTTACTTGGGTTGCAAGGTCAACGACGCCGTTGTCACTGTCCCAGCTTACTTCAACGACTCCCAAAGACAAGCCACCAAGGATGCCGGTTCCATTGCAGGTTTGAACGTTTTGAGAATCATCAACGAACCAACTGCTGCTGCCATTGCCTACGGTTTGGACAAGAAGACCGAGGGTGAAAAGAATGTCCTCATTTTCGACTTGGGTGGTGGTACTTTCGATGTCTCCCTCTTATCCATCGAAGAAGGTATCTTCGAGGTCAAGGCCACTGCCGGTGACACTCACTTGGGTGGTGAAGATTTCGACAACAGATTGGTCAACCACTTTGCCACCGACTTCAAGAGAAAGAACAAGAAGGATCTGACTGGCAACCCAAGAGCCATGAGAAGATTAAGAACTGCTTGTGAAAGAGCAAAGAGAACCTTGTCCTCTTCTGCACAAACCACCATCGAAATTGACTCCTTGTTTGAAGGTATTGACTATTACACCTCTGTCACCAGAGCCAGATTCGAAGAATTGTGTCAAGACTTGTTCAGATCTACCTTGGACCCAGTTGAAAAGGTTTTGAAGGACGCCAAGTTGGACAAATCCTCTGTCGATGAAATCGTCCTTGTTGGTGGTTCCACCAGAATTCCAAAGGTCCAAAAGTTAGTTTCCGACTACTTCAACGGTAAGGAACCAAACAAGTCCATCAACCCAGATGAAGCTGTTGCTTACGGTGCTGCTGTCCAAGCTGCCATCTTGACTGGTGACCAATCCTCCAAGACCCAAGACTTGTTATTATTGGATGTTACTCCATTATCTCTTGGTATTGAAACCGCTGGTGGTGTCATGACCAAGTTGATTCCAAGAAACTCCACTATCCCATGTAAGAAGTCTGAGACTTTCTCTACATACGCTGACAACCAACCAGGTGTCTTGATCCAAGTCTTTGAAGGTGAAAGAGCAAGAACAAAGGACAACAACTTGTTGGGTAAGTTTGAATTATCTGGCATTCCTCCAGCACCAAGAGGTGTTCCACAAATTGAAGTCACCTTCGATATCGATGCCAATGGTATTCTGAATGTTTCTGCCCTCGAAAAGGGTACTGGTAAGACTCAAAAGATTACCATCACCAACGACAAGGGTAGATTATCTCAAGAAGATATCGAAAGAATGGTTTCTGAAGCTGAAAAGTTCAAGGAGGAAGATGAAAAGGAGGCTACCAGAATCGCTTCCAAGAACCAATTGGAATCCTACTCTTACTCTGTCAAGAACACCTCTTCCGAGAAGGCCTTTGAAGAAAAGGTTTCTGCTGAAGAAAAGGAACAAATCACTAAGGCTTGTGACGAAACCATTGCTTGGTTAGACGAAAACCAAACTGCCACTAAGGAAGAATTCGACGACAAGCAAAAGGAACTTGAACAAGTTGTCAACCCAATCATGACCAAGTTCTACCAAGCCGGTGGTGCCCCAGGTGCTGCCCCAGGCGGTGCTGCTCCAGGTGGTTTCCCAGGTGCAGGTCCAGCTGCTGAAGAACCAGCTGGTCCAACTGTCGAAGAAGTCGATTAATCGTGATGATACATATTATTCATTTTTTTGCCTGTAACTAATAGAACGAAAATATTATTCCTTGGCTTCATTTTGTATAGTATCTTTTCATATTCCATTGACAAAACTCTTTTTAGACTGTATAGGATTAGATCTTTTCTCAAATAATCATTAATAAACCAACGATTTGAAATTTGAAACGAAAGCAAAAAAAAAGGTAGGACCAACTTTTTTTCTCTTTGCTACTGGGGTAGCAAGTAGACAAAAAAGTAAAGTATAGAGATGCTCGCACTCAGAGTTGAACTGAGGATCGCCACATTACTAGTGTGGCGCCTTACCAACTTGGCCATACGAGCAGATCTGTTGACAACACTTGGTTTCTCACATTGCACACATATCACGTGTCCATATATTACGTAAGTCGCATTGATGGCTACAGAATTTTTACATTTTCAAGGATTAGGTAATATGTCTTTCCCTTTTTTCTTCCTCCCTCCTTAATGTTTCTTACGTAATTGCCCGATCCGTTAATTCCACGCTTTATCCGGTTAAGTGACGCTCCTGCGCACGTGACAAAATTTCTTCCTTTTTCGTTTCTATTTTTCGCTCCCTCCTTTGTCCTCTGCTCCTTCTCCCTCGCCAGACATGCATTAACCAGGGATCAAAACAACGCCATGAAAGTCCCCGGTTCTGCCTCCCTGCTCTCCCCCTCTGGCTCATTTAGAGCTCGAAGAACAGCAGCAATTGATTTCAGCAGCGAGAGTCCGAACATGAGGCTCCTTTCGCCGCTTTCGTCGAATAAGAGTCGTGCAACTCTCGTGTCAGTGCTCTGCTGGTTTACGCTTTTCACCATCTTCCAGTTCATCGACCCGTTTCTCACCATCTCCCGCTGCTCGTTCCCCAGAATCGCCAATGACTTGCAGTACGACTCGGAGGTTAGCATCAGCAAGGTCCTCGTCATTGCCGACCCCCAGTTGATCGATAACCACACCTACCCGGGAAGACTTTCTCCCTTGCTAAGTCTATCGAAGTTTACAGTCGACAACTATATTTACAAAAACTACGTGGCACTAATGAACGAGCTCAAGCCTCAGACTATATTGTTTTTGGGCGATTTATTGGACAATGGAAGAGAGTCTACCGATGAGTACTACGAAAATGAGTATCAAAGATTCATCAAAGTGTTTGTCGACCCGGCAAGAAATAGAGAAGTGGAGTTCATCACAAGTGTTCCGGGGAATCACGATATCGGCTGGGCTGATGGAGTCACCGAACACTCCCTTGAGAGATTTGGGCAACATTTCGGACATCCAAACAAAATAATACAGAAGGGAAACCATGACTTGATTCTACTCGATAACTTGTCGTTGATGAACACCGTGGACGAAGAGGTCGCAAAGCCTGCACAAAGCTTTTTGAACACATTGAAAGACACAAAGAAGGAAAGAACAAGGATACTTTTTGACCACGTCACTCTGTGGAGAGATCCAGAGGTGCAAGTTTGTGGTGCCTCGAGGGAAAGCAAGAAACCATTTCCTATTTCTAAAGGTTACCAATACCAAACCGCCATAGACGAGGAGGTGTCCCTGGAAATCCTCAGGACGGTACGCCCTGATGCCATATTCAGTGGTGACGACCATGATTATTGCCAAGTCGTCCATTCATACAGAGACAACAAGGGTAAGGAGCACAAAAGCCTCGGCGTCAATGTGAAAAGCATGTCAATGGCAATGGGCATAAAAAGACCTGCGGTCGAGCTTCTAACGTTGTACAACAAGCCGGTCAAGCTTGAAAAGGACTGGATAATAAACAACCAGGTGGTGAAAACGAAGGGTGAATTCCTCGACTACACTTTTGACACTTGTTATCTTACCAAACCTTATGTCGATATAGTTACATATGTCTTCTTGGCAATAGTCGACGCCATTTGGCTATTCACCAGTTGTGTTGAAAGGAAAAAGAGATACGTCAGCATTGCCGACAATCATTCCTATGACAACTTTTTCGAAAATCTATTCAAAAATGTCAACTGGCTCGCTTTCATCAAGTTGTCTGTCATCAACGGCTTGTTGGCAATGTTTCTTTACTACCTTTTTACACTTCACTGATTTTCGCCTCTTTTAAAAGAAAGTATCACATCTCTTGTTTATCTATATATATAATGCAAAATAACCGCACTATCGCAATCCTCGTCATATTTTACTAATGAATTCGAATGGAAGATGGCCAGATAAGGTATAGAGTAGATGAGTATAAAAAATACAACTCCGAGACGGGGAATTGAACCCCGGTCCCCCGCGTGACAAGCGGAAATTCTAGCCACTAAACTATCTCGGAAAGAAAGTTGTATGCTGCGCAAGCCCGGAATCGAACCGGGGGCTCAACGATGGCAACGTTGAATTTTACCACTAAACCACTTGCGCTTTTGTTGAAACATAAGATCGGACCCTTACCTAGTAATGTCTTAGAGCTTATAGTAATTAGGTCAATTAGCTTTATCCTTACTGCTTTTTTTTTATCTTCTCTAAAGGAGAAATATTTACATAATTTATATGTTAACGTCTGTGTATTCATCAAATACCTATTCTTTATGGTATATATTCTCTTATGTATGTTCTAGTCATATCAATTGAAAGGTACAATTGCCTAACGGAGGTAGTCATCGTCTCCTGATCAGTCGTTTACAAATGTGTCTTGATCAACAAATAAAAGAGCTCAGGAGTTAATGAAGGTTGTTAAAGAGTGTACCCCTTCCAATGTCAGTGAAGCTCGTATGGCCAAGTTGGTAAGGCGCCACACTAGTAATGTGGCGATCCTCAGTTCAACTCTGAGTGCGAGCATCCTTTATTTTTTTCTGAGTCTTGAGTCTTTTTTTGTGGAAACTTTGTTCGGAGAATCTTGTATCTACCACTAGCTTGATACTCATATTGGAAAGAGAAATAAAAGATTACAAAGTTCTACAACTACTATTATCGCTATTCTTTCCCGTTACCAGCTTTGTACATACCTATAGCCTTATTGGAATGGTACGGATTTCTCTCAGCTTCCTCTTTGAGTTCTTTCAAAGCCAGCTTCAAGTTGTCCACGGCTACTCTACTGTTTTGGAAAGAAAAGGATAACCGGAAGATGGAAATTTTAATTCCATATTTCTCTCCAACAACACTAATAAGTGCTGGATCAATATGATTCTTAAATGGGTCAAGAAAGACAAAATTTGTTTGGCAAGGGATTTCCAGAATCAAGCCTATACTTTCTGCATACTCTGCAACCTCCTTGGCCATGACATGTGATTGTTTCATCTTGGGGAAGTTCTCATCGATTGCAATCGATGCCATCCTGCACAACATACCACATTGTCTGATACCACCACCATTTTGCTTCTTGAAATGGTTGGCCTTTTTGATAAAGTCAGCAGGTCCCACTAGAACGGAACCGATTGGTGCACCTAGACCTTTTGATAAGCATACAGAGATCGAGTCAAAGTATTTACCGTATTCAGTGAAAGGAACTCCACTGGCAATATTTGCATCCCAAATTCTGGCGCCATCCAAATGGATCAACAAGCCATTCGCACGACACCACTCGCTTATACGCTTGATTTCTTCAATTGGATAAATGAGACCATGGAGTGTGTTTTCCAATGAAACAACCTTGGTTGGCGCCGCATGAATATCGCCATCGTCGGGAATATATCTAGCAACAATATCTTCTAAAGTGAGATAGAGGCCATTGCTTGGAATAATGTCAGTCACCATCGCCTGGGAAAGAGTGGCCAAACCACCAGCCTCGTGAACATAAACATGGCCTCTATAGTCGCAGAGAACCGAATGTGGAGGTTGTTTCAAATGTGATCTAAGAGCAATTTGATTTGATAGGGTACCCGACACGCAAAACAAACCTGCCTCAAAGCCCATCAAATCCGCCAATTTCTTCTCCAACGCCTTTGTATCTGCGTCTTCGTTGTATACCGAGTCACTAACCGACGCAAGTCCAATGCTGTTGATCATGGATTGCGTAGGAGTCGTGAAGGTATCACTACGGAACTCATTGTGATTTTCTGGCAACTGTGAATTAGTTTCTGTCATCTCGACAAACGCCTTATGTTTATTCTTTTGTTCCAAGTGTGAATTCAGTTAAATGTAACTCTATCGCACAATCAAGTAGAAGAAGACAAACAAATGACTAACCAACTTCTTCTAGGTAGGCCTCCCCAGGAACTCCAACGGCGACAAAGCCGCGGTTTCCATCCCGATGCGGTATTTTGCGCGACGCTCCAATTCGTAAGTGGCTGACTAATATGGTCCTGTTGCCTCCCAATCGTTAGGCGTCTTGCTTCTAGCTACGCAGAGTATATATGGCAATAATAAAAATCCGTTATGGCCAAAAAAGGCAATGTTGGGAACTTTTTACATAGACATTAGGGTTAGAGAAAGTAAACTGGTATGGAAATGTGTTGTGATAAAATGCTAATTTGAAGAAAAATTAGCCAAACGTATGAAGTATAAAGTGTTTCGGCGCAGTGTTGAACAAGGAAGCCTGAGCTGGAAACTTAGATCAAGGCGGCGGCAAGACCGACGAGAGCGAAGAAGGAGCCGGCAGGAGCGTACTCCATAGCAGCGGCGCCTGTAAAGGTGGTGGTAGAGTTGATAGCTGAGTGGCTCGAGGTAGCGGTGGAGGTGCTCAAGGTGGAGGAGGTGATTGGGGCGGTGGAGTTGGAGCCCGGGGTGGTGATTGGGACGCCGGAGGAAGATGGGCTGGAGACATCCTTCTTCTGAAGGGTCAATGAGAGACATCCGGAAGGAGCATTTTCTGGGTAGTACATGAGTTCGTAGGAGCTGGCGGAGTATTTGTATGGGTCGTTGGTGTTTTTGCATGCGTAGAAGTAGCTGGAGGATCCGTTGACCAACAAGTAGTCATTGCTGTCAAAGGTGAGTGCCGCGTCTGGACCCTCAACACTGGCTCTCACGTAGTCACCGGAGACCCTGAAGTACTGCAGGACACCTGTGTCGAGCGTGAGCTGCTTGTCGGCTGCGCTGTAGCTCAAGGTGGAGCCCTGACCGGCGCCAAGGAAACCATAGTTGATGCCGGCGCCTTCGTGTGGAAAGCCGACACCATTGCCGTTGATTTCGGTGCTGTTGGATTTGGCGACCAAGTAGATGTTTTCCGCCAAGGCGATGGAGGTAGAGGCGGCGAGGACAAGGATAGTTCTGAAGTTCATTGTGTCTTGTGGGAGAAAAGGGGGTATCGATCGTTTGTTGTTAGTCTGTTAGTCTGTTAGTCTATCTTTCTCTCTGAAGAAATAACTAGGGAAGCAACTCGAGAGTGGCCAACAGGGAGAGCCAGCTCTCCTTTTTATATGGACTCCACACCTACTAGCCGTGCTGCTGCCATCGACCGAACCCATCCGAAATTCGTCCGGATGGGCCTTCGTGCTCGACAAAAGCGGCCAAATGGGCTACATGACAGCTCGGAAACGGCAGACGCACCTGCACGAGAAGCCCGAAAACAGGACTATTTCCAGGCACGAACAGCCACGGAATTGCGGCGGTCTCGCGGAAAACCAGCTATTCCCAAAACGGCGAGATGTCGGAGCGGCCCAGCAGCCCGAAACGTTGTGCTGGCGACATGGGAGGCCAGCACTGCTCCGGCAGAGAAGGGTGCTGGTATTCTGCGATGAATCTGTCATGCGGTGGCTGGCCTGCCTCAGGGCAGCAAGGCCAGCTCATTGCCGCCCACCGCAAGGCAAAAAAGCCGGTGCTCTTCGGTGTGTGTTCAGTAGGCTATCACCCAGCACAGACGGTAGGAACCGCCGAGTCGGTACCTACAAGCAGACAGCTGCAAACGACAGCCTCGAGAGACTTTTCCCCATTTGGTATAACCCCGTGCCACACCACGTCTTAGGGTGTTTCACGTCGAATCTCAATGTTGGTTTTGTGGCGAGTGTATCTTGCTCTGCATAGTGAATCCTTTTTCTTGTTGCTTTTGCTAACGCGGTCCGCACGGCAAGCCTGGTGCCTAACTGCACAAATACAGCTCTTCAGCTTTTTCAATCGTACACCAAGGGCAGTCATGCAGGCCTTGAGAGAAGCTAACATTGCCTATTTTAGCTGTCTCAACTTGTAGTCTTTCGTATATCCTCGTTATGCCGATTCTTGTAGCCTTTCCCATACCCCGGAAAAACCCGTGTGCATAAAGCAGTACTTACTTGTTCTTAATCTTACTCAAAAAATGTCATTGATCAATCCGTTGTAGCTGGGTAGGCCGTTCAAAAGCAAAAATGATAAAACACAAAAAAATAACGGTTTAAACGACAACTGCAGGATTCGAACCTGCGCGGGCAAAGCCCAAAAGATTTCTAATCTTTCTCCTTAACCACTCGGACAAATTGCCGGAATTGAAAATCCAAATGAATTCTCTGACTAAGTTGCACATTTCTATTATAATTATGCTACAGCTAAACTAGAAGGAACTGAGTCTTTTGTTTGTTTTTATCCTGTTCCTTTCCCATGTTAGTATTTGTAAGACACATCGACAAAAAATAATGAGCGTTTCGCACAAGCGCAAAATTGTGCACTAATAATCACGTGATTGTGATATATTTAATGAATGAGGGGGTATCAGCCTTGCATATATATTTATAAAAAATTAACAGAATGAAATAAATTTCTTTACTCTACATCAGAAAGATGCCATACTAAAAAACATTAAATGTCAAGTCTACTGCGATGACTTAAATATTACTGCACCCTTATGTATTTGACAATTTGTCCGAGTGGTTAAGGAGGAAGACTCGAAATCTTCTGGGCTCTGCCCGCGCAGGTTCGAATCCTGCAGTTGTCGATACGCATTTATTTTTTGATTTTGTTCTTTTTTGCCACAAAACTTGCAAGTTTCCAAGTGAACTGATCAATTTAATATCCCACTTTCTTTTTGATAATAAAACATTAACACACAGCTGTATTCACTTATTGGTTGTCAATCTGATCAGAACATCCGATTGATCCCTTTTACTTGCCCTTTGTGATTGGCACCAGCAACCACTCTCTATTGAGTCCTCGAAAAATCTCCCAACCAGTATCTGTGCGCTTGGCGTTATTTTCGCCGATTACGACTGTACACTGATTGTTACTAAAAGAAGATAGACAGCGTAGGTTTGTACTTGATGTCTATCTTCAACGCCAAAGTTTGAGTTCATAATCACCCACCCAGGTAATAATGTCCTTGAACATAGAGGCAAAAGTTATCTGGAAACCTTTGAACAACTGCCTGGTTTCCTTGCCTTCCTCGCTTATATATCCAATAGTCAACTCAACAAACTTGCTTGTCCAACAGATACTCATACGAATAACCAATTCCAAAACAGAGAAGTTCCTATTAACCACCGGCTGGAACGGTGTGACCTCTTCTGATTCCAAAACGATTGAGATAGATACTCACTATGCCAAGTTGTTGAACATACAAGAAGGTTTGATGGTAAACATTGAACTTGATTTGCAGTTTCTGAAAGGAAATAACAACGATACCACTTTGCTGGCCTCATCTGTTGAAATTGAGCCGGAAACTACCTCTGATTGGGAATTGACTGAACTTCATGCAGAAGCTATCGAAGCCAATTTCTTATCTCAGGTGAGATGTGTATCCAAAGATCAGTTACTATTGATTCGTTCCAACCCCACAGCGTCAGGGTCCTCTACATCAGGAGCCATCAATTTCCGAGTCAAGAAAATAACAACAATGACAGATGAGGTGGATCTTGCTATCATTGGTAACAATACGGAACTACACATTATTCCAAAACCGCATAACCAGCATTTACAGAAAGCAAGTTATGAGCAGGTTCCAAATGGCAGTAGAAAGAAACACAGCGTCAGCAGTAAGAGGACAACCCAAAAGTCAGACACTGTTATCAGAAGATCAATTATCAATCATAAGGGCAGTGATATTACTGTCTATAATAATGGTCCAAAACTGAGCCAATTCAAGAATACTGAATATGTTCAAATTTGTGTCATCGAAGGTCCCGGAACACCTGCACGAGCAAGAAAGACAAGCTCCAAAGAGTTTGGGATAGGGATTCCAAAAGATATGTTTGGAAGAAAGATAGTAGGAAAATATGTCGATTGTTCCTCTGACTTTAATAATGATGACGCTGATGATGATCTCGCGGTAAGAAAGTCGTCAGTTATGTTGTCTCCATTATTGGCCATCAGTTTAGGACTAGAAAATACCTGCGGTGAAATTGTATGCCTTGAGCCTTGTAACAAGAAGTGTATTAAATTAGATCTCAAACAGTGTGAATTATACGTCCATAAGCTGACGACCACAGAAGACAATTCAAATTCTGTAGATCCAAGTGAAACACTTAAGTTGAAACAGGAGGCAAAAGAAGAAAAGAAAATGAAACAGCTAGAAATGAAAAAACAATTTTCCGATATGATGAAACAAATTATAGTGGGAATGTATGGTAACGAAACCCCTTTAACTAATGGGATGAAACTGCCTATAGTAGAAAATGTACTTCCAGAAGGTGGTATATTGGAAATTTCCAACAAAACTTCCGATTCTCTTACAAATGATAAAAAGCAAAAAATCAGCAGCTGGGTTGTTTTATCTAGTAACGAGGGTTCCCAAGATGATAAGGAGAATTTAGCAGCATTATTGAATCTTGAGCTGGGAAAGGACTGGTTGGTTCCTCGAAGTAGAATTCAGAAACCGTTTAATCAAGAAAGAAAGTTGGAAGTTTATGGGCAAGACAAAAAAATGAAATTAATTAAGCAGTCTTTATACAGTGGGGTACCAACCTTTTTGTACGGCAAATCCGGTAGTGGGAAAACCTTGATCTGCAAGATCATTCGGGAAGAATTTTCCCGAAAGGGGTACTACGCCAAGTATATTAATTCTGAGCAGATTGGAAACGGTCCACATAATGGAAAAGAAACAGATGTTGAAGGAGAAGGAGGAGGAGGAGGAGGAGGAGAAGGAGGAGACGAAGAAGATACTAGCGCTGATACTGATGATTCATTGGCTGGAGGTTCTAAAAACGATAACAATAAAAACAAGCTGATATCCAACCTATTTTCTAAAATCTTCAAAGAATGTTTTTGGCATTCTCCTGCGTTGATTATTTTGGATAATTTGGATAAGATCTTACCAAAAGACGTTGAGCACGGTGATAATTCCATGAGTATGCAATTATCAGAAATACTCATTAGTAAGGCTGAGAAATATTGTAAAAGAAACAACATAACGTTTTTGGTGACTTCGGTTTCCAGAGATTCAATAAACAAACTTATTTTCCAGAGACATTTCGTAGATGAAGAAATTGGTCTAGGAGCTCCAAATAAAATACAACTTTCAGAGATTTTAGAAAAGATGACCTCCAAAAGATTTCCAGAATATTTGGATGGTACACTTCTCAACTACGTAAGCGATGTCGCCAGCGAACTAGAAGGATACTTACCATTAGATTTGGAGAATATATTGGATCGGGCCTTCCACCATATGATTACTGAAGAGAAGGATAAATTTGAGTACAAGGACTTCATTTCTGCAATTGATGGTTACACGCCTACCTCATTGAGAGGTGTAAAGCTCCAAAAGGCAACTACAAGTTGGTCCAATATCGGAGGATTGCTTGACGTGAAAAAGATCTTATTAGAGACATTGGAATGGCCGACCAAGTATGCACCGATTTTTGAAAAGTGCACACTAAGGTTAAGATCTGGTATTTTGTTATATGGATATCCTGGTTGTGGTAAAACCATGTTAGCCTCAGCAATCTCCTCACAATGTGGTTTAAACTTTATCTCTGTCAAGGGACCTGAAATTTTGAACAAATATATTGGTGCCAGTGAACAGTCTGTTCGAGAACTATTTGAGAGAGCTCAAAGTGCAAAGCCATGTATTTTGTTTTTCGATGAGTTTGATTCGATTGCTCCAAAAAGAGGGCACGATTCGACCGGTGTGACCGATAGAATTGTGAATCAGTTGTTGACCCAGATGGATGGTGCGGAAGGCTTGGAAGGTGTCTATGTTCTTGCTGCGACTAGTAGACCCGATCTAATTGATTCGGCGTTATTGAGACCAGGTAGATTAGACAAGAGTGTGATTTGTGACCTCCCAGACTTTGAGAATAGGTTAGATATCCTGAAGACAATTGTGAAAAGTAATGGCTTTAATATAAAGGACGAGGACAGTTTGACTGAGATTGCCAATGCTACGAATGGCTACACAGGTGCAGATCTTCAGGCCGTTGTTTACAATGCTTATTTGAAGGGTGTTCACGAGAAGTTAGAGTCTGATGCAAGTGGCAATGCAGAAAGTGAATCAGCCAATAACAAAGACAAAGTCAAAGCCAACGACCTAGAGTACAAGGTTATTTTTGGTGAGGAAATTGAGAACAACCAAATTAGAAACTCTGACTTAACAAGGAAGAAGATTGAAACACTAATGGAGAGTCATGAGAACTCGCTTTTGCTCTGCGGAAAAGCCCCATCAGAGCCTGTTGAAGAAGATGATGGTGAGAAGATGGCAGAGAAAATTTACATTTCGTCCGGCCATCTCCAAGCATCATTGCAGGAAACGAAAAAATCCATCTCTGTGAAGGAGCTTGAAAAACTTGAAAACCTTTATGCACAGTTTGAAAGTAGCAAAAGACCAAGCGAAATGAAGGATGGAGAGGGGAGCACCAATGTCGGTGTGCGTGCCACCTTAATGTAAATATTTAGCTCTATTACTAATTAATTAAAAGTGGAAAACATAACTCATTATTATATTATTTAACAAAGTACCATAAAAGGAAAAGAAGCTATAAGTAAAATACACGAAGTTCAGACAGGGTTTTCTGCCACCGAACGGTTAGACAAACCGGCAGTGCTGTGTTGTTCGAAAGAATCCACGAGTTCGATATCATCGGTTAATCCGAGTCGAGCACCTTCTTCTTCAATTTCCTTGTTGGACAATTTAGGAAGTTCTTGTGCAACCACGAATGGAGCCTTCTTCTCCACGTAGGCCTTGGCGAAAATGATATCAATTTCTTCCAAAGATCTACCAGCTGTCTCTGGGTAGAAGAAGTAAATGATTGGGACATATAAGAAGTTGATGATGGCGAAGAACAAGTAACAACCCCATTTGGATCTGTTGATAAAGATAGGAGTGAACATAACGACAGCGAAGTTGGACACCCAGTTGGTACAGGTGGAGACAGATGTAGCAACGGTTCTTGTTCTCATGGAATTGATTTCTGGTGGGTAGACCCATGGTAATGGTAAGATAGTAAATGCAAAGAAGGCAATGAATAAGAATAGACCAAAAGCTGCACCCTTTGCAGTTTCCTTGGTATCATGAATTAAACAACCGAAAGCAATGATGAAGGCAATACCTTGGCCAATGGCACCAATGAAAAAGAGAGCTCTTCTACCAAGTTTTTCAATAAGAAAGAAGGAAGGAATGGTGAAGATGGCATAGACTGTGGCAAACACACCACCCAAAACCAAAGATAATCTCCTTTCAAGACCAACAGTGGTTTCGAACAAAACAGTAGAATAGTAAATAGCAGCATTACAACCGCTAAATTGCTGGAAGAATTGACCAGAAGAACCAATAATCATTCTGCTCAAATATTGATGCTTAGAAGGCTTGAATAACTCTCTAAATGAAATTTGCTTTCCGAATCTGTTGTTTGCGTCTCTAATTAAAATGACTTCTTCGGAGACTTCTGGGTCATTGATTGAGCAGTTCTTCAGCTGTGAGATAACATAACGTGCTTCGTCTACACGGCCGCTTGTGATTAAGAATCTTGGTGATTCTGGCAACCCAATCATGAAAATGGTGACAAAGGCAGCAAAGACAATTTGCAAGGAAATTGGTAATCTCCAGGAGACAGAGCCAGAGGCGTAAGACAAACCGAAATCAATCCAGGAAGCAAGTAAAGTACCAACGGCAACAAAGGAACCTTCAAGGTTGACCAACTTACCTCTGTTTCTTGGGTCTGACAATTCGGATTGGTAGATTGGAATGGTTGCAGTGTTGAAACCATTACCGAAACCGGTGACCACTCTAGCAATAACGAAATGACCAAGGGCCCAGTGACCTCTGAATGGGAAAATTGAAATAAAGGTACCGATGATGATGACAAAACTACCCATGATAATTAATGGCTTTCTTCCTAGCTTGGGACCCAAGTACATGGCAAGTAAAGCACCAAAGAAACATCCTAGTTCATAACAGGATGTAACAGCACCTTGAATGACTGTGGCATGGTGGGATTCACCTCCGACAGGAGGAAAAGTTTCCACAAATTGGGGAGCAGTGATAATACCGGCCATCAAACCTTGATCATAACCGAACAAGGAGAAACCGATGACACAACAGCAAGTAACTAAGGTTTCAAGTTTTTTTCCCTTTAAGCCCAACGTTGCCGTTGGAGACGTGATGGAATACCTAGTCGTAGGAAAGGTTTCCGCATTTAAAATAGGCAGACCGCCATTTTCAAGGATCTTGTTTTCGTTGTTGCTGCCAACGTCTAGCTTGTTGTCCTCGTAGACATCCTCGACGGAGTTAGATTCGTTCGAAGACATGTGTGTGTATGTATGAATGTATGTGGTGGATGGATCTCTAGAATAATTTGTATTTTTTCTTCTATTGAAATTAGTTTGTTCTAAAATCTTCTAATGGAATGTAGTGATAGATGTGTAACAGAATAATTGACTGACTGGCTGTGTGTGTCGTTTTCTGCTGTGAAGTGGAGTGAAGTGAAGGGAAGTGAATGTGTAGATATGCTTGGTCTTGCTTAGATAGAAGAGTGATAAGGGAAAGAAGAAAAAAGTGGGAGGTAAAACTTATTTCCCCGGAATCAGAAGCAGATGGTGGAGAGACAGAAAAGAGGAAAAGAGGATGTTTAAATAACCATTTTGGCTGCTAATCCGGATGTGGCCGTCGCCCGGGATAAACTCAGCGCCGGAACAGAACATGCAGGACAATAGCCGGCCGTGCGTCGAGGGGAATTACATAGGGCGTGCACTTACGCCCGAGACGCACAAGACTACACAAAGATTTTCCTTCCATGACGCCAGCGCTCGCCCCCTCTCTGCTTCCGTGCAGTGTTACCCCGGGTTCTCACATAACGTAACCACCACGTAATGGCCGTACCACGTAATGGCTGCTGCACCGCCCTGTTGCAAGCTCCGTGGCGACCGCGGCCGGAAAAAAAAAAAAAAAAAAAACACAGCGCACCGCGCTATGCGAACACACAGCGACATAAAACGGGCGTCGAGACATAATTAAGCACCGGTCGCAGTCTAAGGGCGCGACGTCATTGCCTTGGGCAGCGCTTACGTAAGGGGGTGGCAAGTGTGGTGGCGGACAACCAAAGGGGTGGAGATCGCGGATCTGTGTCCTTTTTTCCGACTGGTGCCACTCTCCCCTAGACCCCGCTATCATCTCCTTATTCTTAGGTTCCTCCTGGGGCTCTCCTCCGCACTCCACTTCACTTCTCTCCGCTGCTGCTGTTGCCATCTCCACTATTTTCTCCTCCCTCGTGTTTGTATCGTCCGGATCGGACAAATTCTTGAGGGGTGCAGGGCAGAGGGTTGTATCCGCAGATGTGAGACCTACCGGTGCGGCTTTCGCCGCGGCGTTCGTTGCATCTCTGCCTAGCGACCGCTGGAGCGCTTACGTATACGTGGGTGTGCTTACGCTTGCGTGGGAAGACGAGCCGCGTGATGATGTCGTAACAGTAACGTTACCCCACGCGGGCTGTGTACGCGGGCTGTGCTGCGGGGTTTTATTACGTGATGTCCCCTGCCGGGGCAGCAACAGGGCGCCACTATGTGCTGGCGAGGCGGAGAGAAAAAGCCGTGCAGTAAGCATGAGCAGGAGTAACCAGCTAAAAAGTAGAGCTAAGCTAAAACATGGGTAAAAGTGGTACAACAATACACAAAAGAAAATAAGGTGGTAAAAGGAGGGAAAGGGGGAAAAGAGGAAGAGAAAGAGAAAGAGAAAGAGAAAGAGAAAAAAAGAGAAAAACATTAGAGAGATGGCATTAGGTTAAAGTAAAAGATCGTTGTTGTCATAGAGCAAGGGAAGCTAGCCAGCCAGGTAAGCCTGTGGTGCTTTGTTTTTGTTTGTTTATTTGTTTTTGTTTGTGCTTACGTTTCTTGGCCTACTCGATGTGAGCCAGCTCCGGCTTGGAGTCTCCGAAGTCTCCGTCGTCGTAGTCCACGGTCACATGGCCGATGGCTTCACGCTGCTCGCTGGTGTAGCTGTGTGGCTTCCATCTGGCGGAGGTGAATGGCGTCGTTTCCTCCAACATCCGGTCCACTTCTTCCAAGGTCAAGCCCTTTGTTTCTGGAACTAAGAAGATTGCGTAGAGCAAACACATCCCGCACAACGAGCCCCAGATGAAGAAGACCTTGGCGCCGAGGTTCCCCTTGTCCTCGCCGACCATGTATGGCGTAATGACGGCAATAACACAGTTCCACAACCAGTTCGACGCAGTCGATAGCCCCACGCCTCTCGATCTGATTTGAATCGGGAAGATCTCACCAATGATGACCCAGGCACCAGGCCCCCATGTCGAGGCAAAGAAGTGAATGTAGATGCAGATGAACGAGATCATCGCTTTCACCGTCTGCTGGTTCTGGCCGTCCACAGTGCCGGCAATAGCAACAATAAACTCGCATACAAACATACCAGCAGCTCCGTAGATGAGCAAAGTACGACGGCCAAGCTTCTCAACGGTGTAGAAGGAGAGAGGCGTCGAACACACGTTGACAAGGGTCGTGATAATGGAAATCAAAAACTCGTTGTCGATTGTGCGGAGCTCCTGGAAGAACGTGGTACCAAAATAGAAGATGAAGTTGATACCAGTCCATTGCTGCATCATCTGTAACGAGGTACCCAAAATTGTCTTTCTCAAGTTTGAGGCCGGGTTTCTTAAGCCACCCGTGAAGCATGCAAACCACGATTGGAAGTAGGTTTGCGTAGGAATCAACGACTGCTCCAACCGATAATTCTCGATTATCTCGTCGAGCTCTTCGCTGACAAACCGGGAGTCTTCCGGTTGACATCTCAAAAACGCTAATGACGCTCTGGCCTTCTCAAAGTTGTCCTTCTTCACGTAGAATCTCGGAGTTTCAGGTAGGAACAGCAACCCAACGCCGAGGATAATGGCCCATAGCATCTGGAGAGCAATTGGGATTCTGTACGAACCGGAGTCGTTTCTGTTCTTAGTACCATAGTCAACACACGAGGCTAGGAGCAACCCAATCGTTATGCAAAACTGGTATCCAGACACAATCGCACCTCTGATCTTCTTTGGAGAGATCTCGGACATGTAAAGGACAATGGTAGCAGAGACAAACCCAACGCCCAAACCCGCAACGACTCTTCCAACAGATAGTAGCGCCACGGTGGTGGAAGCAGTTTGCAAAATGACACCAATAATGAAAATGATACAGCCCATGATGACGGTGTACTTTCTACCAATGAAATCGGCAAAGTCACCAGCCATGATGGCACCGAAGAACGTACCGGCACTCAAGATTGAGGTGATTAACGACTTTTGCCATGCATCAAGCACAAAGGTATCACTCCCATCGTTAACCTTGCCCGTGAATTCATGGATGAAGTATTCCATACCCATCACACCGGAGATGTAACCAGAGTCATATCCAAAATAGATACCACCAAAGGACGCAAACCCACACATAAAATAGGTCTTCCATGTGATAGGAGCTTCTTCCCTCTCATGGTAGTCGCTCTGTATTTCGACGTCAGTGTCAGAAGAGACAGTCGTGACAGTGTTGTAATGCGTGGACAAGTCTTCCATATGACTGTCACTTTTAGGTTCGTTTGCAAAATTCATGCTATGACTTTGATTGTTTGTGTTTGTTGAAGCCAACGTCATAATAACAGAAATCAGCCTCAACTTCTCATACTAGGGCTTCTCCTCCGGAAGCAGCAAAAGGGATAATTGCTACTGGTTTTATAGGCCAGGCGTGGGGTAAAACTACGGCAGCCTGCAATTTGCAACGTCGAGAGGACGCCATCAAAATTGGCTTCGGAGTCCTTTACGAGATCTGCTTACCCCACATCTCCACATTTTGTCGAGAAATCCCGTCCCCTATTCCTGCAACCTCTATGATATCCCCATAGCAATAATACGTTTGCCGGAATTTCTTTGCTACAATCGGCCCCAAATTGGCAACGCAACACAGCCATTAACTTCCGTAGACGGAAAAAAGGCAAAATTAAAAAGGTGGGGAAAAAAGGGAGCAGAAAGAGGAGGAACAATAGAAAAAAATGACTGTCCATGTAGCAGGGTCTACTCTAAAATGAAATGCAAACTTGTGGGGAAAAAGAGTGGACGAATGTGAATGCCAACAACCCGAAGAGGATATCGGAAAAAAAAGGCGGGCGAAAATCGTCTCTCAGCCATCTCTGGTGAAGCAAGCAACCTTTTCGCCGACCTCAACGTAACTGGCCAAAAGGGTGATTGTGGTGATCTCTACGGGGCTGGTAAAAATACGGGGGTGACTCTGCAGCTGCAGCTGCAGAAACACCGGAACCCCGAAAACCTTGCTGAGGAGAAACCCTGGGAAAATTTAGAAATATTAATCCACTAATTAAACCGCGAAGGGTGGTCCCGCATGTATGACGTTTTGCCCTTCTCCACATAGCCCAGCGCCCGTCCCTGTCCCCGCCATTGCGTGCGGCTTTGCGTGACCCCCGGGAAAATGGCCAATTTATTAGCTTATTCGGATCAAAAAATACGGCAAATTGTGAAAATTGGGGAAATGGATTAAACCAAAAAAAACAAAAATATAAAAATCCGTCAATATTATATGGTGCACGGATGTGTTTGGAAACACCAACCGTCGCGTCGATGAGCACTTTTTTTTGTTTTTCTCATTTCATTTTCCCATTTTTTTTGCCCCCTCGAGCCGGCGGTGTATCTTGCCTAAACAGGCAACCCAAATGTGCCGCAACGGCAGACGATGTCCTCGACGCAAGAGGAAACTAGATCCGCCGCTCAAATTTAAGCTTATCTAGCCAACCAGCTATATGATTTTCGGGCATCTTTCTACACGCCTGAACAGGATTTCCCGGCTTGCTGTATAAAAGATGGGTCTGATTCTCTTTGTTTTGAAATTGGGAGAAACCTAGTGTAGAAGTGTCCCATCCAGTTTGAAGAGCACCTTTGGAGAGCTCAAAGAATCATAGAAAGTAACAACACATTATGGCCAAAGTTAATTATCCGGAAGAATTCGCAGGCTTTGCCATTGTCGACACCAAAGATTGGAACAAACCAAAGTACACCACCTACAAGCCTAAGCAGTTTGGCGACTACGACATCGATATTGAGATTGAATGTTGCGGTCTTTGTGGTTCCGATATCATGACCGCCAAAGGTGGCGATCATGGTTGGGGTTCAATCACTTTACCACAAGTCGTTGGTCACGAAATCATCGGTAAGGTGATCAAAACAGGCCCTAAGGTCACCCTTCACAAACTCGGAGATAGAGTCGGCTTGGGAGCACAAGCTTTCGCATGTCTTGACTGTAACAGGTGTAAACACGGGAACGAGCAGTACTGCCCTCACACTGTCACCACCTACGATGGTGTGTATCCGGACGGATATGTTTCTCAGGGTGGTTACGCATCCCACGTGCGTGCACATGAATACATGTGTTTCCCAATCCCTGAAAAGTTGGACTCGATTCACGCAGCCTCTCTATGTTGCGCAGGCTTGACGGTGTTCTCTCCACTCAAGAGATACATTCCAAAGAATCTTCCAGAAGGCCAAGTCCCAAAAGTGGCTATTGTTGGGCTTGGAGGTTTGGGCCATTTGGCTGTCCAATTCTGTAAGGCATTGGGCGCAGAGCCTTATGTTTTCTCAAGAACAGATAACAAAAAGGAACAGTCTTTCAAGTTAGGTGCAACTGGTTTTGTCACAACTGGTACTGAAGGATGGGAAAAGCCTTTCTTTGATCAATTCGATTTGATTTTGAACTGTGCCATCGGTCTTTCCGGACTGAATATAGACGCCTTTTTGTCGATCTTGAAAGTAGAAGGTAGATTCTGCTCTGTTGGTCTACCTGCAGCGGATGAGAAGTATAACGTGTCTCCTTTCACCTTCTTTGGCAACGGCTCATGCTTATGCTCTTCTGCCCTAGGTTCTAGAGAGGAAGCCGTTGAATTATTCCAGATGGCTGCAGAAAACAATATCGTCCCTTGGGTCGAAACTGTTCCAATCTCCGAGGAAAACTGTCAGACAGCATTGACCAGAGCATGGGATGGTGACGTCAGATACAGATTCGTCTTTACGGAGTTTGATAAAGCGTTTGGCACCAATGGTGGAAAATAAAAACCTACTGCCAAGAACAGCTTTTTTGCCTTTGTTTAGTATCCTATTTATAAAACTGAAAAGTAATTGCATATTATTCTGTATCCTTTAGCGTCACTTCCATGGGACTTTGGTATCACCAAGTCCAGCCGGTCCTGTCGGTCCTGTCGGTCCTCCATAACTTGAAGTTACATTTCCAACCTTTTTTGTTTCCCAGGGAACCCTAGTTTGATGAACGGCATTCAGATTATGATGACGTTGACTATTCGTCCCTACAAGCCTACTAGAAGTTATCCCCTCAGCTGCTCTCTCATTTGTCGTCACCTTGCGCCTTTCTTGCAACAGTTTAGACAATTCATCTTCACGGTCAGGATAGAATGTTCCCATTGTACTAGTCACCGATTCATTGTACCTATTGCCGTTATCCACATTTTTGTGTGCTTGTGCATTTTGTGTTTCAGCTAGTGCTTCCGATTGGCCTTCACTAGAACGCAGCTCTTGACCATGTGTATCGACCCATGGAAAAAAAACTCCTCCAAAATAAAAATGTTGGACAACAGGAAATTTTGATAAAACCTCTCCATAATACATCCTTAACATTCCACGAGCAATTTTCTCCCAGTTTTTACTTGCAGATATTTCGTACAATATTGGCGAATGCTCACTGAATGGACCGACTTTTACCATTCGGATGAAGGATATGGCATTATAGTATAAGTTTTTATCTCGTTCTCTTCTTAAGGTCTCAGGATTTAGTATAGAGGAAGGTGTCAATCCCATCCTGTAATTCATAACTTTCGTAGAGATATTAGGTGCCTGAGATTCCGAGCTTGCCCCGAGAGTCTTGAAATCTACTAGCTGACATGCGCCGAAAACATATACTAAGTGGAAGTGATCATCTAATCCCCATACACCGTGTGATCCAGCTGGCTCTAAGGTATACGATAGGATTAACGACTTCACCAAATCATAGTATCCAGCGAGAATTGATAGCCATTCGCTTCCATTCATCTTTTTCCGGTCAATGAGGTCAATCATTACTAGGCATCCCAAAAAGGAAACAAAAGATAATTCGTGACCAGTTCCGTAGTCAAGTCTCTCACGAGATCCAAAAGAGCCCAGCAAGTAATATTTAATTTCTTCCTTCATACCCAAATAGTTTTCTGATTTCTCGGACTCTTGCAAAAGATCAAGAAAGGCATCATTCAATATTGAATCAATATTGGATGTCAGCTTATCGTGCCAATCACGGCATGCAAAGTTTCCATATCTTCTTGGTCCCGGAAATGGCGGGGTCTGAGCCTTTAAATCTGTAAACTTTTGTAAAATGCTCAATATGGCTCTTGTAATGGTTGAGTAGCCTTTTGATTCTGATTCATCTGTGAATTTAGGTGGTGCATTAACGCTACTATTGCGTTTACTCGGTGGAATGGTTTGAGAAGCCGTGACACTACGCTGAAACCCTTTAAGACTAAAATCTACTAGCTTATCATCCAATGCACCTGCAGGAACATCGACTAGTGATATTTCGGTGCATATCAAGGAAACAATGCCGTTTATATTTGCTATTGCCCTGGAGCTTTGGAAGGAGGGAATATCAACGCCTGAAAATATCCGTTTCTGAGGCGGCTTCCATTTCTCAGTCAATGACTTGTCATTTAGTGAATAAGAAGGTAATTGTCCGCTTTCTTGCATGTTTCTGCTATAGTAACTTCCTTCATTTATATATACAGGATAACAAACTGTCTACTGACATGGGAAGAACCCATGACCAGGCAGTTACGTCAACAGATATAGCAGAAGAGCCAAGACACGTGATTACATAAGCCGTAAATTTTTATGGTGAAGAAAACGAGTTTCTATTTTCATCGAAGCAAGAGAAAAAACAGAGCCATGTTGATATAAGCAAAACAACTAACAATAGGAAAGTTCTGTCACAGCAAGAATACACTGTTCAAAGTAAAGAAATCATAGGCCAAAATGGCGCGTTGTTGGTCTTCAGTGCCGTTTGCTTTGCTCCACGATGCTATAGCAAAGAATGATATCGAAACAAAACAAAGTCTGGTCCAGGATCTACACCAAGACTTGGTTTCTTTACTTGTGGTCAAAGGGAAATCTGAAGAGAGCAGGAAGAAATTAGAGTCAGGACAATTAGATCTCAGTGATGGATTGGCTTATAAGGTAAATCAAGCATTTATTGAAAGTTCCCTCCAATTGGCTGATGTACTAAATATTGACGAATTAATTGCAGCGGAAGTTCTCTTTCATGCGTCATCTAATGAGCTAAACTCATTAGGAACGTCTTATTTGGACTCCGCCATTGCAGCATATTACAACATAAGAGATTACATATTACAAATTGTGAGCTACTACCTTTGCTCAACTGCACTCGGTGAAGCTGAAGCTATTGATGAGAATGAGAACAACTCACTTACAGTAATATCAAATGATAGGAAGTTGTTGATTGGCGAAATTTTGAAACATAAAGACTATTCAGTAGATACACTTTTGGAATCTTTTCTAGGGATAGAGAAAGAACTAATTGCCATTAAAGAATCTGTTGAAAGAAGCAAGTTGTTGGGAACTTATCAAGAAAATTCGCCCGAAATGAAAACCATCAAGTACAGGAGAGATATGCTCTTTAGGCAGTACCAGCTATTGGGCGAAATACAGTTTGGATATGTTTCATATTTTTCTAAGAGTGAGAACTTTTCAGTTGCAAGTTTCCTACGCTTGTTAGACCATGTGTCAGCCTTCCAGCCAGAAGACATATTTTCAATCTGTTACATTCCAAGTTTGTTTGTTTACGTGTCTAGGCTTGACGCTTTGTCTGATCATTCTGTGGAAGCTTTGCACAAAAGTTTCATCAGCACTATAAGTGAAATTGAAAAACTATCTGAAACTCCTTTAAAAGCTTTGATTATTCTTGTTTTCTTGACTCACTTTATTGATTGGTGTAAACAACAACCACAAAGAACCTCGAAGTTTGAGTTTACTACATCAGTAGATGAACCGATGCAGAAATGTATTTCTGTCGGTGCATTAGAGCAACTTCTATCAATTACAGCAGACACTTCAATTATTACGAAATCGACAAAGCATAACATCAAACCGTTTTATGATTTTAGAACTTTCTTGCAACAACACATTCCAAGGTTTCTTCCCATTAGAATGTTTGATATAGATCAAGATGCTACACTTAGAAAAAAACAACTTTTACAACAACAAAAGGTTTCAGGTATCGATACGTCCGACTCTGATCTTCTTCCTGTCTACTCAATCCCTTATGACATTCGTTTAGGGGAGAATTTCATTGATTTCTTGGTACCTGTATTATCAAATTTCATTCATTCATTCATCTCCACGGCTGCATTTATGATGACTCAACTGAGAGATACAGAAGAAGATGTTCTACTTTCGTCGGATGACTTCAATCTAGAGCTTCTGACCGAGAATGCCGATCTTGAACGTTTGTACATGTCAATGTATTATCTCTATTCAGAAAGAGAACAATACAGCAAAGAATTTTGGGCCGATACAAACTCTGCGTCCTATGGCTTTTTGCAATGGGCATCACGCTGCAACTCCCCACTGATTATGTCTACATTTTCCATGGTCTTAGCTGCTTTAGCTTCAGGGAATGAGAATGCGATCAACGTGTTCAGTTTTTTACAAATGACTAATTCGAACTATAGCAACTTAATGACAAACCCAAGAGAAAATTCAACATTGCTTACGAAATACTCGTCAATCAGCTGGTCAACAATCTATTCTACCTTGTCTTATTATAATGAATCTCTTTCAAAAACTTCAGATATTGCAATCCAAAATATTTCTGGTGAATCTATGATAATGGATCTGAAATCGAAGCTCCCAGTGGTTACAGAGCTAGGAGAAGACTCAATCATATATATTTCGGGCTTCTTCCAAGTATTATCACAAGTTGCAATCAATAGTACAAAAGCCAGAATTGAATTACTAGAGAGTGACAACTATCAACTTTTTACCATTCTGTCGAACTTGTTGAACATGAATACAACTTTGAATGGTCCTATTTTGACCCTTCTGAGCTCTTTAGCAGGAGATACATATACTGAAAGGTTTAAGTTTTGGCAAGTTTTGGATAACTGGCTATTTACAAACGGGAGGAACAACTCATTTTTCAGTTTACCAAAAGAGAGAATGTCAAAAAAATTAAACAATTATCAAATGATATCCGGTTTCATCGATTTGATTGCAAAGCTTTTTCAGCCATTGGATAATTCGGAAAATATCTTTGCACCATATTCTCATCCATTTCCTCTAGATCTTGGTTCAGTCGTAAGAAAACCAGGTATTTGGTGTTATATTGATTACCTATGTACTGAGATTTTACCTGAGGTCGATTCTTCGCCCATAACCGAAGACGAAAAGGCATCGTTAAAATTTTCAGTTTTAAGTGTCATAGAAGTGTGTCTTTCACAGCTTGACCCAGATCTCGTCTTAAATGCTTCAGCATGTCATGTAAAAGATATGGACTATATTACGGAAAATAAGAGCATAATCCGTTTCTTTCAATCACACCCGGGCTCTGCAGTATTGAATTCCTTATACAACAGCAAAGTTTACAATTCTTTGTTCGAAATTTGCAACCTAGGTATTGATCAGTTAGATGAGTTGTCAGGGAGCTCAGTTTGCGTAAAATTATTACAGAAAGCTGTCAAAATTGTGAACATGGCCCTTTCCAGGGAGAAATTCTTTGTT
This sequence comes from Pichia sp. PH4023, assembly GCA_025531575.1. Lineage (NCBI taxonomy): Eukaryota > Fungi > Ascomycota > Pichiomycetes > Pichiales > Pichiaceae > Pichia > Pichia sp. PH4023. Next base: position 212,008 of record JAMGYR010000035.1, read on the forward strand.
GATGAACTTATTCACATTTTACGTTTACCTGATAACAGCTTTGTTGATCCTACGACGATAGGAATGTCAGGATTGAGGTCATTTTTCGAATCTTTCCTTTTGAATCTTCCATTGATTGCAAACTTGTCATTATACATTGGATCTACCAAACTAGAAATTGCAAAAGATGCCTTAGACATAATTCATGCTGTCACTAGCTCAAAGATTTTTAGTGGATCAGAGAATGGTATACAGACCAAATTAGTGAAAAAAAATCGTTTACTTTCTTTATACGAAACCATTGATGAATCAATCAGAATAAGATCTGCGTTCATTGACCAATTCGAATCACCATTATCGTCGCCAATGTCTATCGGAGTGAAAATCTCGCTTCTTCGGTTTATCAACAACAATCTCTTTGTTAACATCAGAGTGGCAACTGTAGGTCACTTTCTTCTCGGATTTGATACGAGGAAGATGAGCCTTGGCAGCTTTGACCAAGATACAACAATTGCCTCTGGTAGATCACTTTTGAAGTCAATCGTTAACATTACGAAAGAGATTGTCACTGTATTTTCAAAATCGGCAAATTTGGATCTTGCTCCAATTAGGCTATGTGCCTTGTGTCTGGAAATTTTACTGAAGTTATGTAAATCCGACACAACAGGAAAAGATGTATTGAAATATCTCCGTACTAACGGTGAATCTGCATCACCAACTGAGACAAGCTCAAATTTCATTTTGTTTTTACTTGAGAATAGTCATGCTATCAATAAGGATGTTTTGTTTTCGAATCAGTCTTTTGATGGGCAAATAAACACTCAGAATGAATTTTGCTCAAGCGAAGGAATTTGTGTTTTGAATGCATTCATTTCTTTCAGAAGCTCTCTTATTGAGCTAGCTGCAATTGAAGCTCATGTTTCAGTATTGTATGGATCTTTGTCATTGAATACAAAGTATTTGGAAGTTTTAACGCATTCCTCAGGTTTTGCGTCTGGCTCTTCAAAACTAATGGGCTTCTTGGACATTCTGGATTTCAAAACACAGAATATGCTTGAAAAAATAAACAAAGTTTTTACCGGGTTTGATTATGAGTACGCTCTGCGAAAAGTCAAACTTTTTGAGGATCTCAACGGTAACAACTCGGGATTTCCATATGATTTCACGGTTATTGACAAAATGATTTCAGTACATGCAAAGGATATGAGGGTGTTGACCCCGGGACAGAGAAAGGAATACTCAGAATTATTTCAAATAGAGGCCAAAAAACTCAAGAAACTGCTAACATGCTCTTTATCATATGACAACTATAAGCTACTTGTTTTCAAGTACTTAAGTGCATGGACTCTACTAGTTCAGGTGCTGGTAACCGAAACCGATATGAAATCGAACAAAAGATCAAGTTTCATTCTTGAAGTTTTCCAGAATATTATTCCCAAAATTGACGAATATTTAGAAGTTGACCCAACATTCGCCGAAAACTGGGTTTCATTGTGTGTTCATTTGATGCATACGTACAGTAATGATAGGAAAAAACCGCTAAACTTCAGTTCTGAACTACAAACCAAAGCCACACTTGATTTTGAACGTCTTTTTCCAGTTTTAAAAGTCGCTTTGCATGGAATTATCTTGCCTACATCCACCCCTTCTATGAGATCAGACCTCTATGTTCTTGCTGAAAGCTTTTTGCAACAGACGATGCAAAGCCAAGAAGTAATTGCCAAACTCACAGCCTTCCTCAAGTCCTTGGATGTTAATGTTTTTAACATCATTTGCCATGACTCACTAGCTGGCGAAAGCGCTAATAGGATAACGGCGTTGATATTACTAGAAAGTTTTGTCAAAGCTATCCTTCAACTACAATCACCCCAGGTAAGAGAAAGTTTGATTTTTGAAACGTTTTGCAGGGACAATTATCTTCTTCTTTTGGCCCAAAAATTGAAACTGACTGATGAATGTTTTTCACGTGCAATGGAAACCAATGTACAGAGTATCAAAAGTCATGGTATTACGATTCAAGAGTTACTTTATGAATTAACAAGTTTCAAGGCAACAGTCAGTTTTTTAACAAGAGTTGCGCAAACAAGATTAGGAGCCCAGCAATTGCTAAGAAATGATATTTTTGGAATTATCAAAGAGTGCAGATTTTTGGAGCTAGACGCAGACTTGGGATTTGAGTTAAATTTGGTAGAGTCAATGAATGAATCCAATCGTGAATCAATCACCAGAGTGACGATATCCCTTGATCAACCATTGAGTTCAAATGTCTCTTTAGGTAGGAATGATTACAATGGCATCGGAGGTAATGTTTCTCGGGATAAGATATCATATTACGAAATATTTATACCGATAATTCAACTTGTTACGGCCATTGTGATCTCTTTAGGGCCTCAAAATGACAGCTGCTTGATGCAAGCCGCATTGTTGCAACAACATTTTGCTAGGCTAACTTCAGCTGTTCTAAAAAGAGAGCTCTTATATGAAAGAAACAAACTCAGATTGAAGGAAAGTTCTGACTCTGCTGAGATAGAGGAAGGCGCCTTTTCTATATATAATGTCAAAGGATTGCAAGAGCTTACTAAGCTGTTTACTTTATTTGACTCCCTTATTAATTAGTAGTTTGACCATAAGAATCTTTTAGTGAGCGGTCCAAGGTATATCATGAATAAAATCACGGAATTAACCTTCCATTAATATGTATATCTGAATTAAGTATTCGGCGCACAAAGTGGAAAGCAAGCTTGTATCACGTGATCTTACAATTTGCAACCCTCGAGTATATTATGGTCGTTGTTTTATGAATATATATTTTGTCCTACCTAGAACATTCCTGTTAGCTTGGAGGCATTCGATGGCCAGATGGTTCATCAGCAAGTTACGGTACCGCTCTCGATTTGTGTTTTATCCAACAACGGTTTCTCAGTTTAAGGGCTACTACTAATCTGATAATTCGGGTAGATGAATGCATATTGAAGCTTTCGTAAACATTGGTAACTCTTTATCATTGAAATGCCTATTCAGTTCACCACACCGTACTTTAAACATGTTTGTTTGTCGTCCAGTGGAAGGCCTATCTTGAATGATCACGAGCATGACATTATCATGAGAAATGGGATTGGATTGTACCAGGACGATTATAAATTGAAAAACTACCAATGCGGGAGACTGTATTTGACAAATCAAAGGATTATATTTGTTAATGATAGTCACAGAGACAAACATGTTGCTCTTGACTTAGATAAAATTGACAGCATTGAAGTTTACAATGGATTTTTGAAATCCAGTCCCAAAATAATATTGAAACTAAAAGATCAAGATGAAAATGAATTGAAAGAATCACAGGGAAGAAACAAGTTTACCATGGCATGGGTTTGTCCGATTTGTTCTTATTCTAACGAATTGTCAATAAATGCTTCAGACATTGAGAATATGAGGCACTCCGATAAATTTCTACCGGCTTGCAATACATGCGGTGTGAAGTGTACTTATGACGTGATAATTAAGTATTTTTCTTCTAACAATGATACAACCCATAGCAGTTCAATCGACTTGGTTTCCTTTGATGGTTCCCAATGTCCAAATTGTACTTTCATCAATCATCCCTTTATGAAGAAGTGTGAAATATGTGGCTCTCAGCTGATTGGCTCGTCAGAGACGTCAAGTTCTGAGCTACTAATTCAAAATCAGGATAAGATTTCACATATAAAGTTCAATTTGCTTGAGGAAGTAAGTGATAATATCAACCTAAAGGTTGTTAAATTTTCATTCAGAAACCGAAATCAGAAGCTGTTTTTTGAGTCTTTAAAGAAGGCTCTCGAGGATAAAAGGCGACAGAGTAAGTCAGTTGACACTGTTCGAGAAGAATCACCTGGTGATGAGAGATCTAGTGCAGCTGCTTCCCAATCGACTTTCTCAAATGGGATTCATGGACTCACAACAAATTCAAAGCAGAAAAACTATGAGGACTCATTACTATTGGGTAAATCTGTGCAAGATCTAGATCAGTTGATGTCAAAAGCAAAGGATTTGATTTCGTTATCAAAAAAGTATCAAAACTTTTTGATGAAAACAAGTAGGCATGGCCAAGATTTTGATCAGAACTTTGAATTGCTCCAAAGCTGGAAGTCATCTGTAGTTAATTTAAATCACATTATAGACAACAACAAGATTGGCAAGTCCATCAATAGCGCAAAAATCACTAATGCATTAAACCTCTTGAAGTCAGGAAAGCCTTCAACGGACACTATTTCAAAGCTTCCAACTGTTTACTTGGAAGAGCTTGCCAGGAACATCTGTGATTTCCTGATAAATGACAACATACTTGACAAAAAGAATGGAATAATCACTTTTTACGAGCTTTATTCGATGTACAATAAGACTAGGCAAATCAACTTAATAACTCCTGAAGAAACTTTTGATGCTATGATGAAATTTGAAGATCTGGGAATAAATATAAAAGTTACAAAGGTGCTTTTGTCTCACAAAGAAGATGTTGAAAACTCACCATTTTTCTACATCGTTTCTAAGAAAAACCATAGTTCGTCCATTACAGCTAAAATATTCAATTATATTACTGCCAATCCAGGGATCTCTATACCGAGATTACAGCAATTGCATTTTAATATGAGCTTCATCATATTAAAAACAATATTAGATAACTTAGTGCGCAACGGTGAATTGGCGATCGACACTACGATGGAAGGCGATACTTACTGGCCCAACGAGTTGTTCGATACTGCGAAAAGTGACAATAATCACCTCACAATGGGTGATACACATGCACGAGTAATTCGAGACAGTTTGGAACAGCATCAAAAGATGACTTCAGACAGTCCCGCTGTATCTGATTTGTCTAACATTTTCAAAGCTTCTCATGTATACAGTAGCGATATAACTTCAGAACGCTTCAAAGAGTTAGAAGATTTGTCATTTGCATAGAAAATGAAGCTCGTGTTGCACGATGAACCAAGTTATACAGTCGCTATATATCCATTCAGCAATTAGTTTTTCATTTATGTTAGGCCAAGATCTGCTTTCCTTTTATATTAGTTCTGTGAATGATAAGCAGCTGAAGTTCGCGTTGAATGAGGACTGCTTGGGAAAGCTCACACGATCTCTTTGTTTTCTCCCACTTTATCTGCAACTACAATTTTTGGTAATGCCTGTATTTGTTGAATTATGAACTCTTTCTCAGCTATGAACAAGTCGTCATTCCTCTCCTTGTTGAAGCTGCCCAAAAAATGCAGAAGTTTATTTCTATTCTTTGCTAGTATATCTATAACAGCCTTCTCTTTTTTAGGATTTGCGACAAAAACCTTGAAAACGTTGAAGCCCTCTAACTGGATATTTTTGGACCTGTCGCCTAGTATCAACATTATGATTTTCAAATTTTCCACATCGTTGACATATTTTGTCATCAGATTATAATTAAGTTTGATCATTATCAAATCTGCTAGTAGTTTCGTGGATTCCCTTTTCGTTACATAATTACCGTTCGTTATGAGCTTGTTAATTCCGGAAATAAACTTTGATACGATTTGATCATTCGAAAAAAATGATCCGACTAGCTGTTTGTGTTGCGTTAAAAGGTCATTTAGAGTTGCAAAGGCATCTGTCGATGTCTCAAAAGAGTCTGTGTTAACATAATCAAAGTATTTCCAGAATAATGGATCATACAAAACGCTTCTGGCAACTGCTTCATGCTTTATTGCCTCACGTAGCATTAAGCCTGTATTAAGGGAAATCTCTGGTGTCTCGGGGCCACGCATAAGAGCAACAATGATCTTATGCCTGCTTAGCAGATAATCAACTGTGGGAGAACGATTACCCACTTTTCTCTTCAGCAAAGAGTTGAATAGAAGTACAACAATTTTTCGTGAATCGAACTCAATGTTACGTAGATTTAGAATTAGGTTGTACATCAAGTCAAAGGAATATATTTCCTGACTCAATTGAGTCAAAGTTTCTGTCTGTGAGCCATGTGACGCATCATTGAGAGGATTTTCCTCTCCGTTAATGATTGTCTTTATCGTAAAGAGGTGCCGGGAGACTTCGTCCTGTGCCTTTTTTCTTTCTGATCCATTGGTTGCATCAAGTTTCACCACTTGTTCGTTCAAGATTCGTACCAAGTCTCCAGCAGTTTTGGGGTTTCTTTTGAATAAGAACGACATGTGACTGTTTCAAGTATTTCGTTGTCTCTACAGTTCCGGTTTTGCAAAATTTTGCCCTGTGGTAATCCGATTGGCCTGATTCTGGTTCAATTGCAGAGTTTCAGGGCAGCTCGCAATGATAGGATCCTATTAATGAGTTCGGGCAATGATGACAACAGTCTACTGAACTTTCCTGGCTAGAAAAGAAGCCGTCCTGGCTGACGGCAAAGAGTGCAAACCATACAGCCCAGTCGTGTATCAAATAAACAACAACTATCTCTTTCCAACTCACTGAGGGCGACCAGCTTGATCGCTGGCACGTGACTCTGGAAAAAACTCCCCCACTTCAAAACGTTGAAAGTGAGCCAGGCAAAACTAGCAAGCTACCGAGGTTAGTGAAGTGAGAGAGAATGCCAGAGTAATGTGTTTATCACAACTGGGCCAGGGTCATTCATTTTGAATCGGAAGAGATGGAGACAACAAGTCTTCAACATACATCACCCTATAGAGCATCGTTGCGTATATCTTCCTTCCGACGGTATCATGCTTTAGTGGCGCGGTGTGCTGATGACTTGTTACTGTTCTCCACTGCTTCACTGTTGGTTCGTTTATCTCCGTATCTAACTGATTTCCTAACTGAGTTTCCCCTTCTAGCTCCAACTCTGTCCAAGTTTCTCTGAATGTTAGTACTTTTTTGGAAGAGAAAAGTTTGCTGCGAGCAAACTGGGACCGTATTTGGCCCATATAGACTAGGTCTTATCTAGATTCATCAAAACTCTGTAAGCTAGTCACTTTGCAGCAGCCACAAACCTTGCTTCTACTTAGGAGGAAAATAATTGTCAGAAATAGCAACGAGATTTTCAATAGCTGATATTTCCAGAGGACCAACCAAAAACTGGTTAAGGCAATTTGTCCGAGTGGTTAAGGAGAAAGACTTGAAATCTTTTGGGCTCTGCCCGCGCAGGTTCGAGTCCTGCAGTTGTCGTTGTTTTTGGTCGCTGGGTTTCATATTTTTGAAATTTGGCTTTCCACCGGCTACCACTCAAGCTGAACTTGGAAGGAACATCCTTTCTGGAATACACGGAATTATTAATTTTAAAATAGAAAAAAATGCTCGCACTCAGAGTCGAACTGAGGATCGCCACATTACTAGTGTGGCGCCTTACCAACTTGGCCATACGAGCTAATGCGCTAGACTGAAAAGGCCTCTTTTCTTTAGCTTCGTAGAACCTCTAACCATCTATGAAAAAAATTATCAGCTTATCGTCCACTAATCAACGACAATATGAACCAGTAAAAAATTATTTATTACACAACTTTAACAATATTGTTTTAGGGTGTCTGCTAAAGTCTATTTATTCTTGATGGAATATTCATCCTTTGTGATATATATTATCTTATGTTTGTTGCTTATATATATAAAACTAATATAACTACTTAAAAACTAATACTTCCAAACATAAATACAAGGGATAAATCTCTTGTATCTTTCTTTATCTTGCAATGCCTTATTCCCATCTTATCTCTTCTCTTATCTCTTATCTATTGTGTGTCTAGATAGCTTATCTCAACATACTCAGCATATCAGCAACCATATTATCAGTGTTGATTGAAACTACTTCACAATCCCCTTCTGAAATATGATGTCTAACGAAATGATGCTTGATGTCAGTATGTTTGGTTCTCTGCTGATGAACCGAATGGGTTGATAACATTCTCACCCTTCGTTGTCCTCAAAAATGTAAGGGACGCTGTTCATTTTGAGCCCAATATGTTTTAACAATTGAGTTAACCACAGCAACTTTTACTGCATCACCAGTACCATGTATTCCGCCACAGTAGAAGACACCGCCACTTTCTGCTATTTTACGGACTTCCATGTTACTGTAGTATTCCCTGGCATGTAGACATAACCGGTGACAGACTTTCTGCCTCCTTATCGCCGGCCTATCCGGAAGTAACCAACCAAGCTGAAGCTAGTACTCT